>JAGGAV010015851.1:0-17550 GCA_017657295.1 Termitomyces sp. DKA64
GTCTGGATCACTCCAGGACATGAATGGAAGACCACCTTCTACACCTGCTATGGCCTATTCAAGTACCTTGTAATGCCATTCAGTATGACCAACTCCCCTGCCACCTTCCAGTACTTCATAAATGATATCTTCCACAACATGAATGACATCTTCATTATTGTGTACCTGGATGGCATCCTCATCTACTCAAACTCTCTGGAAGAACACCAAAATCATGCCTAACATGTCCAAAAACAACTCTGGGAGTGCCACCTCTATGCCAAGCCCAAGAAGTGCTCCTTCCACACCACTGAGGTTGAGTATCTAGGAGTTATTGTCACTCCAGATGGCATACAAATGGACCCAGTGAAGGTCAAGGCCATCCTCAATTGGCCCCTGCCCTGGAACATTAAAGAGGTACCATCCTTCTTGGGTTTTGCTAACTTCTACTGCTGGTTCATCAATAACTACTCCAGCATTATGAAACCCCTCAACTGACTCACCTGGAAGGACACCCCCTGGGACTGAGATAGCAAGTATCAAAGCATGTTTGCTCTCCTAAAGAAGGCCTTCACCTCCACCCCAATCCTCTGCCACTTCAACCCTGCCCTCCCTATCATACTCAAATGCAATGCCTCTGACTATGCCATCACTGTAATACTCTTGCAGATGGGCTCTGACAGCAAGGGCCTCTGCCCCATTGCCTTTTACACCCACTCAATGATCCCTGCAGAGCTCAACTACAACATCTACAACAAGGAACTCCTTGCAATTGTTGAAGCCTTCTGGCAGTGGAAGGCCTACCTTGAAGAAACCCTGCACTACATACAAGTCTACTCAGACCACAACAACCTACAGTATTTCACAACCACTAAACAGCTCAGCTGATGACAAGGCTGCTAGTCTGAAACCCTGGCCAAATATGACTTCACCATCCATTATTGCCCAGGATGACTTGGAGCAAAACTTGATGCCCTCACTCAGAGGCCAGACATTTACCTGAAGAAGTTGTTTGAGGCTGAACAGAACACTTTCAATGACCACATGGTAATCTTTCCCAAACATCTTCATGCTGTGCTAAGTATGAATGAAGAAGGGATTCTCCACCAAATCAAAAATGCCCCTGCAGATGCCTACTTCACCCAACATGACCCTCAGAATAGCTCTGCCAACACCCCACACCCTGACCCTGCCTTCATGATGTCTCTGGACCACTGACTCCTGCTCTAGGATGTCCAAGTATATGCTCTGGACCACAAGTCCATCTGCCTCAACAAGCTCTGGCAGCACCACAACCACAAGCTCCAGGGACACCTGTGAATACATAAGACCCTCCAGCTCATCTCCTGGACTTACTTTTGGCCAGGAATGAAGAAGGACATCACCCAGTATGTATGAGCCTGCAAACCATGTCTTTGACCCAAGGTCCCCTGACATTGCCCATACAGTCTACTGAAGCCCCTCCCCATTGGCCACTACCCCTGGTCCTTGATCTTGATGGACCACATTGTCAAACTCCCTGACTCCAAAGGTTTTGATGCCATCCTTGTTGTTTGCTGACTCACTAAGCAAGCACTGTTCATTCCTTGCCACACCACTGACAATGCTCTGGAGTTCACCAAGCTGTTCCTTGAACATGTCTTCTCCAAGCATAGACTCCTGGACAACATCATCTCCAACTGCAGCCCCTTGTTCATCTTCCAGTTCTGGCAGTCCCTATGCAAGCAAAATCAAGACCAACCTCTCAACTGCCTACCACTCAGAGACCCTTGGTGAAGCTCAATCACAAGCAGCTTGGCCCTTTCAAGATCCTCCAGAAGGTTTTGACCCATGCCTACAAGCTTGACCTACCTCCAGGGCTGAAAGGTCTCCACCCTGTCTTCCATGTCCACCTCCTTGAGAAGTATGCTCTGGACCCCTTCCCTGGCCAATGTCCAAGCTGACCTCTGCCTGTCAAAGTCAAGGATGAGTACCACTATGAGGTTGACCACATCCTTGACTCCTGCCTTGTCCATGGTCAGCTCTGGTACCTAGTCCATTGGAAAGGCTACAGACCCAAGGACAACACCTGGCAACCCTGGAAGAACCTCTCTGGGGCCCCTGCCAAGCTTTGAGACTTCCACTGACAACACCCCACTGAACCCTGGGACCTCCAGGACTAGCATGTACAGACAGCATCAGTGGGCATAACCCCCACCTCTGGATTTAGCAGGGATTCAACTCCCACCAGTACCACTTACATTTCCCTTCTCATCTTCCCTTATATAAGCTGAAAATTACACTAAGACAGCAAGAATTCATTATTTACAATTGCCAGGAATACAAGTATAGTATGAGGCAACAAGAAAGAGTCCAACAAGTTGTGAACCATTAGGCCTCAGGGCTGGAACCCCCATGCCCTTGCCCTGAAATCCCCCTCTCCAACCCCTCCCCCACCAGATTGATCTCCCTTTGAGCTGTCACCACTGCCAGGTTCTCCATGGTGCCCCAGAAGAACCTCTCTCATGTTGACCACCACCTCCCACCACAACCCAGGCTCTATGGAGTTCCTCCATCAATGCCCTGCCAGTAGCCTCCCCATGTGGTCTACCCCCTGCCTCAACTCCAGAGGGAGGTCCCCAGGCATCTGCCTCAACCCATCTTGGATCAATGTGAGGGCAGTGGAGGCCCTGTCCAATAGGATCCAGTGTTCCCAGACCCAGTGTAGTGGAGAATGTCAGCAAGGCCCAGGGAGGGAAGGATGGAACTTATACATAACACCACCCTGGCCTGATGCAGCTTCATTTGCCAACCACTCCTCCTGCCTCCTCCCCACTTCTGCATCTGCCTGGTGCACCCACATCTCCATAGCTTCCTGCCACTCCATTACCCCCACAGATCACATCTCCAGTTGCCCCAGCCACTTCTGCACACCCTGAGCCTCCAGAACCCTTGCACTGACCTCCCTCACCATGGCCTTGTGATTGTGCCATGCCACCTCCTGGTCCTGCCATGCTGCCTCCTGATCCTGCTGCACTGCCTTGCTCTCCTCCCAGGCCCCCCAGAGCTCCTCTCCCTGCACCACCAACTGCCCCTCCAATTTGGTCATCCACCATCATAGCACCTCAACATCTGCCCCCAGCACCAGATCAGAGGTCCCCTGGGGATGCCCCACCAATGCTCCTGATGCCAGCAAGTACATATGGGGTCTGGGGGGGCCAGCCATTGCCATCTCTCCCTGAGGGCTCTTGCTTGGCCCTGCCTTCAGTGGGGGAGATGCCCAGTGCTTCCCCTTGTCCCTAGAGGATGGGGCTCCCTCCCTGCACCCACCCCATGGTGGCCCTGTCTTCCCCCAGGGTCACCCCTCCCCCTCCCCACCCTCCCCCACAGGATGCACAGGCTGCAATGCACCTCTGGACACTTGACCCCTCCAACCCTCCCCCAACCACTCCAAGACCCACTCCTGGTCCACCCCTGCTCTGCCACTATGCTCACCACCTGCCACTCCCAGGAAACAGAACACTTCTTGTGTCTCACATGACATGACAGGCACACTGAAGAATCATGGCAGGATCCCACCACCAGCTCCTCAAATTTGCATGCTTCCCCACAATGAGCACAAGTTATGCACTGTGCCATTGGTAAGCTGAGGGCATATGAGTGACCATAGGAACAATGACTTACTGGGGCTTCTGCCTGACACCATGCTAGGGTGGGGGGCCCCCAGATCTGCCCCACCACCTCCACAAACCTCTCTTCCATGACATCCCCCTGCCTTATCTGCTGGGTCTCCAGGACAACCTGTACCTCCCCTGGCCCCAGCACTGACCTGAGGGGTCAGCTTGACAAATTGGGGACCAGCCAAGCAGGCTGTTCTGGACCCCCAGGAAGAAAAGGGCCCCTGGAAGACCCAGCCACTGTGAGGGACAACTCTATGTGGAAGATCAGTAGGCTTCATCTCCAGATTGGAACACTTACAATGATGATACATGGTGTCCACCCAATGCCAATCCTGTCACTAGTTGTACTTGGCTTGGCATTCCTCATATGCTGCCCAGACATTGACAGCATTCTTGTTGGATGGAGGGGGGGTCAGGGATGACAAAGAGGAAGTGGACATAGTAATGGGGGACATGAGAAGGTAACTGTGATACACTGAACATGTCCTACCCCCTTTTATTTCCTCCTGGGGAGCTTCTAGTTGGGAAGCCATCACACTTCATCTTTGATTCCCATGCCACTGCTGACTGCCAGAGATCTCCCTGTGCCTCGAAGGGTCTTGATGCTAAATGGGGGGGGGGGGTGATGTCACAACCATGCTAGTAACAGTATTGATATTAACTATGTTACCATGTCTGTTCATCTCTTGTGTCTCTGTCTCTTTGTTCCATATCATCTTGTCCCAATCTTATGTATCTCAATCTTATCAGTTTCTATCTTATCAGTTTCCTTTTCCATCTCCATCTCTCATCTCCATCTTCTAAGTCTCACCTTGTCTTGTTTTCTCTAAGTCCCTCATCTCATCTTGACTTCCCCAGTTACATTTGACTTCCTTCCTATTGCCTCAACTCTACTTTTCCACTCTGTAATCTCCAAAACCTCCCTGCACCCTCAACTCAGAATCCAGCTCTGAGTTCACCATGCTCTTGATATTCTGATTCTGGAGCTTCATACCATACTTGCTCCCCCTCATCTGCTGCTCCTGCTCCTCTGTCCAGCCTACTGGAGTATCCTGGACTTCCCTGGACCACCTTTCCCTCCTTTGCCCACTCAGTTTCACTCTTCCAGACCTCACTGGAGCATGGGATTGTGAGTGTAGACATTGTGTCTGCCTAGTAAGGGACTTGCCCAGTGCAGCTGAGCCCCCATAGTTAGCAGAACCTGACACACTTGACCCCCCCAGAAGCTATCACATTGTCATCTGGGCCCTTTCACAGCAGAGAGGAAGATAGGCACTCTAGCACACTAGCTGAAGCTTGCTCCAAGCATCCATCAGTGGTATCCTGTCTTCAATGTGGTTAAGCTGTTTGTAGCTCCTGAGGTCCCCATCCCAGGCTGTCATCTAAAGCCCAAGCTGTCATCTAAAGTCACTACTACTATCAGTCCTGATCAACAATGAGGAGGAATACTGTCACAACCCATCTCCAGACTCCTAGACCTCACCCTAACTCACTTGACAGCCCCAGAGCACATACCAACTTCCTATAAACTCCTATGACCACCCCCCACCCCCAGTGCCCACCATGGCAGACCTGTAATGGACTCCCCTGCTACACTTGCATTACATGCCAATGGCTAGTAGAGTAGTATGTTCTCATGGTAGCATCACCTGATGCTACTTATAAATAGTAATTATGTACTTATGTAAGGCAGTGCCTTACTTCATACTTCATAGACAGACTATCCAATTGGTTTTGTGTTATGGAGTGTGAACTGTAAGCTGCACAACCCATAACAGCAATGTTACAAGACCCCAACACTTCTCTGGTAAACCCCAGCATTTCCCCTGGTAGGCCCTGTCACTTTCCTGACCTCCACCAAAGATCTGGGTGACCCCAATACTTCTTCTGACCCCCCCCTTCCCAGCATGCATCATGCATTATGGATATGCATCAAGCATCACCACAACCTGCCTGCCAGTCTTGGGATGTTCCCCACACCCAGACAATCATAGCCAGCACCTGTCAATCCATGCAGCCTGACAATTTCCAAGCCATAAACCTGTGACCCTGGAGGAGGTCCCCCAACAGTATTTAAGTTGTAGAGTGGTATTGGCTACAGTAGTCTTAATATGACCTTAGTGCTTGCTGTTTGTCTTGTTGTTTTGGTCTCTCTGTTATTTTGTATTGTCTTAATTTCATTTTATTCTTATTCTTGTCTCATCTCATCTCATCCCTGGACTTACTCAGTTCACTTTGCAGGCCCCACCTCATCAGTTCCTTGTGTCTGGAGCTTGCCAGAGCATCAATTATATGTGTAGCATGTTGAGGACAAGTACAAAGTGAAGAGATATTGGACAGTCAGATCTTCGAGAAGGTGCAATTCTCCTCTTGAAAGCTGATACTTAGGGCACCTCTTCAGATTCATTAACACAACAAACTGCCTCAAACTGCAAGCCAAATATGAACCACAAGATGAAAACAGATGGCTCAGCTGAACCTGCTCTATAAACAAACTTAATCTACCCTATATTACTACTAATGTTGGCATTGGCATTCCTCCTCCCTCCCCCAACCTTAACCTCCTCCATTAAGGCTGGGCCATGCCAGATTGCTCAGATCTGCTACCTCCACCTTGCAGGTGGCATTGTATAGCATGTCAAACAGAAAGTCCATATTTCCCTTGACATCTGGGTTTACTAGGGAGTGGATCCTAAAATGGTTTTGAAAAAGCTGGCCTGCCTTCTCTGTGTATGTGGGGGGTGTGGCATCTCATGGCTCTTGTAGCACCTTAGACAGACCTCTATAGCACTGTGCACCATGATCTCTTGAGGTCAAGCACACAATAAGATTTGATTTTTCCTAGATAGGAAAAAAAAAACATCTCTGAGGGAATTCCCTTCAGGAAAATCTCATATGATAGCCATGTTTTGTGCATGGTCTATTAGCATATTATAGAATTCTTGAATGCCAAGCTTCTTGGTGCAAGATGCAGTGTAGAATGCCTCTTTGCATCCTGCATGCTTGACAAAGTCATAAACTGGTTATACAATTGTAGTGAAACACATGATTTCTGGACCAGTGCTTTGCTTGTCCATCAAGAAACTCCAGGAGGATGAAGATCCTTTCTATATCTATACTGTCTCCTCTATACAGACACTGCTAAATGATAGCAGACATCCATGGTCCAAAGACCACACTTTAATCATCAATTCATGCTGTGAGAAGATCTTGGTTGTACATCTGCTGATATGCAATATGGTTCTTAAAGTCAGTAGCCATTGGTACCTACAGGCAGGATCAGCTGATCCAAGGGTTCTCCCTTGATTCTCACTTGAGGGGTTTGGGTCTCCTCAATTCTCCCACTTGGTGGATATGCCACTACATGTGCTGTGATTACAGCCTCCACAAGTGATAGCAGGACAGTCCAATGCCCCAAAAATTATTATTGGTGTTGTCCAGCAACTTACCAAGCAATAGATTGCTTGTCACTTTCTCCTGGCTGTTGACAAGGAAAGGTATTGCTCATGGCCCCTTGCAAATGTGGCAATTCTGCATGAGTCACAGCTATAGTTGGAGTGAGTTTAGCATTGTTGAGCATCTCATCTTATGATCAAAGTAATTCTTTGCCTCAAGCTCAAGGATATCAATGTAAAATGCAATATGTTGTTCATCAGTCCCTTTTGCAGGGACTGACCCACCATGCAATTGAAGAAGTCAAAGGTGTTTTTTGACATGTAACATTAGTCTAGCCCTAGTAGCCACCTTGTAAATTTAGGCTTCCTCCAGATAATTTCAATCTGGATCTCCAACATCTGGTGCTGTCAACTGTTCTCTTCCTTGTCCAATGTTTCCTCAACCACTGTTGGTTGAAATGACTCTCATTCAAAGGAGACATCTTTGCAATCCTTGACTATGGGTTTGTCCTTGGCTGCATCAGTGTAGTTAATTCCATTGGTGGCCTTCACAATACATCCAAAGCTTGACCTTGGAGCTTTTCCCATGTGGCACCAACTGTTCCAGATGCTCCTGCTCAAAGTGCAAATGAATATGCAAGCCTTGCTAGGCTTGCACCTGCCTGTTTAGCCCATCTTCCTCTATCCAGTGCTGGTGGATGAATAACCAGGTATGTCTCTGCTGATTGCTGCAGCTCAGAGAGCTGCACACACATTAGCACTGAGTGTCCTAGACTTGGAGCTGTCTTTGGTGAGCTGTCTTTGGTAAGCTCCCAGACATGTACACTTGCCATGCAATGTGCCTTCCTTGGCACATCTTGATTACTCAATCTTTGGGTGGATTTGGGAGTTGGCCCTGCTGGAGTTAACAGATGCTGCAAGCTATTCAGGACGACATGGTTATCCTGTCCAAGATGTGTTGGCACTGCCTGTGATCCCATGATAATGTTGGCCATGCTGTCAATTAGACCAAAGACTGAAGAAGCTGATGTGCTCGCAGGTATGTCCTCTTTACTATACTCACATCGTCGTCTCACACTGCGCTCGCAACGCTTGTCGTTTACTTCACTACGTCACACGTCGTTATCGGTTATCCAGATCTAATCGAATTCTGCTGGTGCATGCCCCCGCAGCTTCTTAGAGCCCCAGACGGTCGTTTCACTAGAGCTTCTCCACAACGATATAGCCCACCCATGCCCACCTTGCCTGAAGATACGGCCCTCTCTCCTGAGGAGTTCACCGCCCTGCAAAATTCCCACACCGAGCTCCACAGCATGGTAAAGGAACTTCTCATGCGGATCCCCGCCGCGCCACCAGGCGCCTCTGACACAAGCCCTCCGGGCCTCACGGTACCCGCAAACGCCACATTCGTGCCCCCCATCCCTGGCATGGGCGTAAACGGTGCGTCCTCCCCCGCTGCCCCCCTTTCCCTTCGCACATCCTTCCCCGACGTCGACGCGGCAGTCCTAGCGGCTATCATCACGCACCATTTCAAGGCCGCGGACCTCCACAAACTCGACCCGACGAACCGTGACAAGGACACTGCCTACACGTTCAATGGCACCACCAATCAGTTCGAGGTCAGTTGTTGCTCTGCAAAGGAATACAAAACCCCTTTTTCAGTGTTAATTCCCCTCCACGCATATTTCGACATCCTTTCTTTCCACATCAACAATGCCACAGCCTCGGGGCCATTCTGGCGCCACGCCGCCCACCTCCTGAAGTTGGTAGCTGAGTACGAATGGTCGGCAGTTTTCGTGTACCACTCAGTATTCTTCAAATGTTGAGGCGCTGAAATGCTGGCAGGTGATTATTCTCAATGGGGTAAGATTGACAACGATCTCATGTCTGAACATGACTATGGGCACCGGAAGGCGTCACCCTCAAAGCAGACGAAGGGTGCAGGCTCGAGTCGATCCCCAGTGACTGGGAGTGAACCCTGCCGCAAGTTCAATAGTAGCAGGTGCACTGTGAACCCTTGCCCCTGGGGTCGCCCTCATGTGTGTGCCACCTGTGGAAAGGCCGACCATGGCAAACTACAGCACAAAGATTAGGATCCAGGCTGGGCAAGCAGCACTTGCCCCACTCATTCGCCTCGCCCAAGCCTTGCGGGCAGATCGACCACGTCCCTAACCTTCATACATTTGGAACCCCTCAATCCCAACTTACCGCTTCCCCCCCCTCGCCCAAACACCGATCCTTGCGCCAACAGACCCATCCACAGCCCCCATCATCCTCCCCCCGTTTCCTCCACACTTAATGAGCAAGCATGGAAGTATTACCTTCATGAGTATCCTGATCACGACTTTGTATGAACTATACTACAAATAATACGCTACGGCGCTGACCTTGGCTTTGATGGAGATCGTACCCTAAGTCAGACCTGCACTAACCTGAAATCTGCCCTCACCAACCCCTCCGTCATCTAGACAATTTCTGATGACATTGCCGCGCAAGTTGCCATGGGTTGGACCCATGGACCCTTCACTTCTCCACCTTTTCAAAAACTTTCATGCCTCGCCCATCGGGGCAGTCACTCGTAAGCACTCTGCAAAGATTTGCCGCATTCACCACCTTTCCTGGCCAGATGGTACATCAATCAACAGCAGAATATGTGATGCCGAAGCCACCATCACATACGACAAGGTCAATCGGGCCATCAGCGACCTTGCAGCATTGGGACCGGGCTCTCTCATGCTCAAGCTTGACCTCGAGGCAGCATTCCGCCAGATCCCAGTCTGCCGTCCGTAAGGATTGGCCGCTCCTTGGCATCCAGTGGCTGGGGAGGCTGTACCACGATGTCGTACTTGCCTTCAGTGACAAATCCGCACCATACATCTTCAATTTATTCACGGAGGTACTTCATTGGATCCTGCAGCGTAACATTCCCGCATGGATCCGTCACTATCTCGATGATTTTTTTGCAATATTCCCCCCCCCCCCATTCCTCCCATCCTATTGTCCAGAAATCATTATCTTGGGCCATGAAACTTGGAAACCAGCTCGGGCTAACGTTCCGGCCATCCAAAATCATTGGGCCAGATACCTGCATTGAATTCTTGGGGCTAGAACATGATTCTATATTGATGGAAGTCTGTCTACCTCAGTCCAAGCTTAAGAACCTCAGGGAACTCACCTCACAGTGGGCATCCTGCTGTAGGTGCACTCTCCACGAGCTCAACGAATTGACTGGTTTTCTACAATTTGCATCCCAAGTGATTCCCATGGCATGGACATTTCTATGAGGCTTGTATCATTTCACAACTATATTTCCCTCCAATCCATTTGCTTGTCACTGCATCCCCCAAATCCGCACACCGTGACATCCTCTGGTGGTTATTGGTGGCACCAGGATGGAATGGAGTACAATGCCTTTCCCCAGCATGCTGGCGAATCAATGTCTTCACTGATACAAGTGGTGCAAAGGGATTAGGACACTTTAGCAATCAATGGTTCTCAGCTCAGTGCCCATGCCACCTCTGATCAGAGCACATACAGGTCAAAGAGATGTTTGCATTTATCTATGCAATCTTGTGCTGGAGCAAATCCTTCCATGGGCTCCATGTAGTATTCCACATTGACAACGAAGCAGTTTTTAATGCAATTTCCAACATATCAATCTGATCAGTCCCCACAATGAAATTCATCCAACAGATGATAGCCCTGGCCTGCCACCTAGATTTTTCTTTTTCTTCTCAATGGCTTTCTTCTTTTTCTTCTCAATAGCTTTCTTCTACCAATAATTCAATTGCTGATGCTGCTTCTCATTTTGCTTTTTCCCACATGTTTGGAATTGCTCCATGGCTCAAACAGAAACCAGCCTCAAAACACCTGCGGATTGATGGTACCAACAGAACTGACACCATCCTCAAACCATCGGATTCTACCTTTGGCACAGGCTTGTGGCTAACACCCAAAAGACTTACTCTACTGGCCAACAACAATTCCTCCTCCATGCCCAGCTCAATGGCTTCTATAACCCTGATGGCACAATTCTTCCCACATCCCAGCCTGCAATCCTCTCATTGGTTGCCAGCCTTGCTGGCCAAGTCCAGCCAAAAACAAGCAAGGAATATCTCTCAGCAGTACATTCCCTACACATTGATGCAGATCTGCCCTTCTCTGCCACAGAGTCCCCTCTCATGCAACAACTCATCCATGGCATCAAACGGTACCATGGTGAGCAAGATCAGAAACCTGTCCAGCCCATCACCCTCCCTATTCTCACTTCCCTCCTTGACCAACTCATGCCAGGCATCAGCCCCAGTCACACAACAATCTATGCTGCCTGCTGCCTTGCCTACTTGGCACTCCTTCATAGTGGCAAGTTCACAGTGGGCAAAGGTGGCAAGTTCTCACCCTCACTCAATCTCTCCCATGGCATAGTCCAATTCCTACCCAATTTCCATGATGCCACTCACAGCAAACCCACCCTCCCAGCCTCAAAGATAGACCCCTTCCAGAAAGGCATTACAATCATGATTGCAGCTGCCCAAGGTTGCCCCACCTGCCCCATTGCTGCCCTCAAGAGACTCTTCACAGAGCTCCCATGTGACATTGATGCCCTGCTCTTTGAGCAGCCAGATGGCCATGCCCTCACCTATGGGTACTTCATTAAGTCTATTTGTGAGGCCCTCTCCCTTGCAGGTGCCAACCCAGACATCTATGCTGGCCACGGCTTCCAGTGCAGTGGTGCCTCTGCTGCAGCAGCAGCAGGATATTTGAATTATGAGATACAGCTCCTTGGCTGGTGGCATAGTGACTCCTACAAGCTATACATAGAGAATGACCCCAACTGCATCCTGCACCTCTCCTACCTTCCTCACTTGGACCACTTGTCAGGTTCCACTGACCTGGGGGCTCAGCTACACTGGGTGAGTCCCTTACTAGGCAGACATGACATCTACACTCACAATCCCTAGCTTCAGTGAGCTCCAGAAGAGTGAAATGGGGTGGACAAAGGATGGTAATGGTGGTCTGGGGAGGTCTGGGATATTCTGGCAGGCTAGACAAAGGAGCAGGAGTAGTGGACAAGGGGGGCGAGTATGGTACAGAGCTCTGGAGATGAGATATCAAGGGCTTGGTGAACTTGGGGTTGGACTCCAAGTTGAGGGTGCAGGGTTTTGGGGATTTTACAGATGTTGAAATAGAGTTGAGATAATGCAGATGAACATAACCAGGGAGTCAAGATGAGGCAAAAAACTGAAGAAAGTGAGACAAGATGAGCCTTAGGAAACAGACAAGAGACTGGAGACAAGAATGGAAACTGATAAGATCAGAACTGATAAGATTTGAGAAATATGAGATTGGGAACAATAAGATTTGACAAGACAATATGGAACAAGAAGATGGAGACACAAGAGATGTAACAAAAGAACATAGGTAATATCAAGACTACCCTAACTATTACTACACTACAGCTAAAGTACCTGCATGGGGAACTCCTTCAGGACTGCAGGTCTGAGGTCAGATCATGCAGGCAGGTCTCAGGTACAGTTGATCAGGGTGTCCTGACACTGGCTAGTTGGGTCTTGATTGTATCTTGATATATAACTGTGATGTGTGCCAAGGGAGGGTGGAGTTGCCTGGACACTGAGGGGAGGCTGGGGAGATCATAGGGAATGCTGGGGAAGCATTGGGGATCTTCAGAGAAGTGTCAGGGTTTGCTGGAGCAGGTGCCAGGGTTAGGGGAGTATTGTAGAGGTTGGGGGAGGAGGAGGATGTGCTCTGGGCTTGCTGAGTTTGGTTGGGGTAGGTCCAGAGGTGAGGTGGGGTCCAGGGGCGAGTTGTGACATCACCCCCCCTTCAGCATTGAGACCCTTTGAGGTGCAGGAAAATTTGTGGGGGTTGGTGGTGGCATGGGAATCAAAGTCAAATGTGATGACTTCTTCAACTAGAAGCTCTCCAGAAAAAAAATTAAAGGGGACCAAAACATGTCCAGCCTATCATCACTACCTTCTCATGGCTTCACCCACTACACCTAATTCATCTTTGTCATCCCCAACCCCCCCTCCATCCAACAAGAATGCTGTTGATGTCTGGACAGATTATGAGGAGTGTTGGGCCAAGTATGACTGGCAGCAGGATTGGCATCAGGTGGATGCCATATACTGTCATTGTAAGTGTTCCAGTCCTGGAGATGAGGCCTACTGATCTTCATGTAGAGTTGTCCCTCATGGTGGCCAGGCCTTCTGGGGCCCCCTCTCTTCCTGGGGGTCTGGAACTGCCTGCTTGGCTAGTCTCTGCTGACCTGGCAAGTCAACCCCTCAGGCCAGTACTGGGGCCAGGGGAGGTACAGGTCATCCTGGAGGCCCAGCAAGTGAGGCAGGAGGACATTATGGCAGAGAGGTTTGCAGAGGCAGTGGGGCAGATTTGGGGGCCCCCCACCTTAGCATGGTGTCAGGTGTAAGCCCCAGTAAGTTGTTACTCTTATGGTCATTTATATGCTCTTAGCTTACCAGGGGCCCAGTGGATAACTTGTGCTTGTCATGGGGAGGCATGCAAATTCAAGGAGCTGGTAGCTGGGTCCTGTTGCAATTCTTCTGTGTGTCTGCCATGTCATGTGAGGCATGAGAGGTGCTTGGTTTCCCAGGAGTGGCAGGTGGTGAGTATCATGATGGAGCAGGGGCAGGACCAGGAGTGGGTCTTGGAGCAGCTGATGAAGAGGCAAAGGGGTCAGGTGTCCAGAGGTGTGTTGCAGGTCATGTGCCCTAGGGCAGAGGGTGGGGGGGGGCAACCCTGTGGAAAGGTAGGGCCACCATGGGGTGGACATAGGGAGGGGGCCCCATCATCTAAGGACAAAGGGAAATGCAGGGTGTCTCCCCCACTGGAGGTGGGGCCAAGTAAGAGGCCCTGGGGGGAGATGGCAATGGCTGGCCCCCCCAGATCCCACATGTACTTGCCAGCATTGGGGGCATTAGTGGTACATCCCCAGGGGAGCTCTGACCCAGTGCCAGGGCCCAGTGCCAAGGTGCTGCAATGGTGGGTGGCTGAGTTGGAGGGGCAGCTGGCAATGTGGGGAGAGGAGCTCCAAGGGGCCTAGGAGGAGAGCAAGGTGGCTAGGTGGGATTGTGAAATGGCATGGCAGGATCAGGAGGCAGCATGGCATGACCACAAGGCTGCAGTGAGGGAGGTCAGTGTGAGGGCCCTGGAGGTGTGGGGGCTTTGGGAGTGGTTGGGGCAGCTGGAGACACAGGCTGTGGGGTTAGTGGAGTGGTGGGGGGTTGTGGAAGTGTGGGGGTGTTGGGTGGATGTGGAGGCAGGAAGGAGACAGGAGGAGTGGCTGGCAAATGAGGCTGCATTGGGGCAGGGTGGCATCATGTGTAAGTCTCATTCTTCTCTGTCTTAATTCTGCTGACATTCCTCTCTAGACTGGGTCTGGGAACACCAGATTTTGTTGGACAGGGCTTCCACTGCCCTTGCATTGATTCAGGATAGGTTGGGGCAGATGCCCCAGGATCTTTCTCCAGAGTTGAGGCAGGGGGTGGGCCATATGGGGAGGCTACTGGCAGAGCACCAGCAGAGGACCTCTGTGAAGCCTGGGTCATGGTGAGAGATGGCAGTGGATGTGGGGGAGGTTCTTCTGAGTCATGTGGAGAACCTGGCAGTGGTGGCAGCACAGATGGAGGTTGATCTGGTGGGGGAGGGTTTGGGGGGAAGGGTCTCAGAGGAGGAGGGTTGAGGGGGCCATGGTCCAGTGCTGGTGAACTTTCTTGGACTTTTCTCACTGTATTGTATTTGTTTATATATTGTACTTGTAAAATCTGTAGATAATGATTTCTTGTTGTTTCTTTTTGTGTGATTTTCAGCTCATATAAGGAAAAGAAGTGAAAAGGGGGATATAATTGGTACTGGTGGGAGTTGAATCCCTACTGAATCCAGAGGTGGGGGTTAGGCCCACTGATGCCATCTGTTTGCACTAGTCCTGGAGGTCCCAGGGCTTGGTGGGATGTTGCCAATGGAAGTCCCAAAGCTTGGCAGGGGCTCTGGAGAGGTTCTTCTAGGGTTCCCAGATGTTGTCCTCAGGTCTGTAGCCTTTCCAACAGACCAGATACTGGAGTTGTCCACAGGCAAGGTGGGAGTCAAGGATATGGTTAACCTCATAGTGGTACTTGACCTTGACCTTGACCCCAACAGGTGGGGGTTGGCCTGGGCATTGGCCAGGGAAGGGGTCCAGATCATACTTCTTGAGGAGTTGGATATGGAAGACAGGATGGAGGCCCTTCAGTTCCAGGGGTTGGTCAAGCTTGTAGGCATGAGTCAAGACCTTCCAGAGAATCTTGAAGGAACCCAGTCATTTGTGGTCAAGCTTCACTGAGGGCCTCCAAGTCTTGAGGTTGTGTCAGTCAAGCCAGATGAGGGTACCAGGGGTCCAGTTGGGGGTCATTTCATGTTGAGTGTCAGTGTGCTTGGAGTAAGCTCAGTTGGTGGTGTTGATCTTGTCCTGGAGGAATTGGTGAAGGGACCAGAGATCTTTGGCAACTTTGTGGGCAATGTGTGAGGGGATGTCCTTGAGGGACAGGGTGAGCCAGGGGTGTTGTAACCCTTGTTGGCAAAGAATGGGGAGACCCTGGTGGCAGAGTGAGGGGTGTTGTTGTAAGTAAACTCAGCCAGGGGTAGTTCTGCATGCCAGTCACTCTGTAAATAATTAATGTAGAGGCAGAGATACTGCTCTAAGGTCTGGTTTACTCATTCTGTTTGTCCATTGGTCTCCAGGTGATAGGCAGTTGACAGGTTGGTCTTGATTTCAAGTGCCTTGCATAGTGATTGCCAGAACCTGGAGACAAACAAGGGGCTGTGGTCAGAGATTATGTCATCCAGGAGTCTGTGTTTGGAGAAGATGTGTTCAAGGAATAATTTAGCAAATTCCAAGGCATTTTTTTGGTGGTGTGGCAGAAAATGAATAAGGCTTGCTTGGTGAGTTGGCAAACCACAACAAGGATGGCATTAAAACCCTCAGATTTGGGGAGTTTGACAATGTGGTCCATTGAGATTGAGGACCATGGGCAGCGGCTGATGGGGTTGGGCTTCAGCAGACCATACAGGCAGTGTTGGGGGACCTTGACTTGGAGACACAGTTTGCAGGCTTGTATGTACCAGGTGATGTCTTTCTTCATTCCTGACCAAAAGTAAGTCTGGGAAATCAGTTGGAGGGTCTTACACATTCCTAGGTGTCCCTGGAGCTTGTGGTCATGGTGCTGCCAGAGAATGTCAAGGCAGATAGACTTGTGGTCTGGAGCATATATTTGGCCATCCCAGAGCAGAATTTGGTGGTCTGGAGACAGTGTAAAGGCAGGGTCAGGGTGTGGGGAATTGGCAGAGCTATTCCAGGGATTGTGTTGGGTGAAGTAGGCATCTGGAGGGGTGTTTTGGATTTGATGGAGGATCCATTCTTTGTTCATAATTAGTATGGCATGAAGATGTTCAGGGGGGATTACTATGCAGTGGTTGAAAGCATTCTGTTTGGCCTTGAATGACTTCTTCAGATAGACATCTGGCCTTTGGGTGAGGGCATTGGGCTTTGCTCCGAGTTGTCCTGGGCAATAGTGGATGGTGAAGTCATACTTGGACAGTGTTTCTGACCAGCAGACTTGTCATCAGCTGAGTTGCTTGGTGGTCATAAGTACTGTAGGTTGTTGTGGTCTGAGTAGACTTGTATGTGGTGTGGGGTTCCCTTGAGTAGGCCCTCCACTGCCAGAAGGCTTTGACAATCATGAGGAGCTCCTTGTCATAGATGTCATAATTGAGCTCCATGGGGATCATTGAATGGGTGTAGAAGGCAATGGGATGGAGGTCCTTGCTCTTGGAACTCATCTGCAAGAGTATTCTGGTGATGGCATAATTAGAGGTGTTGCATTTGAGGACAATAGGGAGGGCAGGGTTGAAGTGGCAGAGGATTAGGGTGGAGGTGAAGGCCTTCTTCAGGAGAGTGAACATGCTCTGGCACTTACTATCCCAGTCCCAGGGAATGTCCTTCTAGGTAAGTCAGTTGAGAGGTTTTGTGATGCTGGAGTAGTTATTGATGAACTGGTGATAGAAATTAGCAAAATCCAAGAAGGATTGTACCTCTTTTATGTTCTGGGGTGGGGGCCAATTGAGGATGGCCTCAACCTTTGCCAGGTCCATTTGTACACCATCCAGAGTCATGATAACTCCTAAATACTCAACCTCAGTGGGTTTGGCATGGAGGTGGAACTCCCAGAGTTGTTCCAGGACATGTCAGACATGACCCCAGTGTTCTTCCAGGGAGTTTGAGTAGATGAGGATGTCATCCAGATACACAATAATGAAGATGTTGTTCATGTCATGAAAGATATTGTTCATGAAGTATTGGAAGGTAATGGGGGAGTTGGTCATACTGAAGGGCATCACAGGATACTCAAAGAGGCTGTAGCAGGTATGGAAGGTGGTCTTCCATTCATGTCCCAGAGCAATCTGGACATTGTTGTAGCTGGACTGGAGGTCTATCTTGGTGTAGA
>JAGGAV010015852.1:0-17482 GCA_017657295.1 Termitomyces sp. DKA64
AATGTTTTGAATGCTTGTTTCATCACCACAGGCTAATGTCTTGTGCTGTCATTCTTCTTTTCTATTCTGAGCTTCTTTTTTCCCCATATATCTCTTCCTCTTTTGTATTGCTTCCATTCATAGGTTCCCTTCCATTCATAGGTTCCCTTCCATTCATAGGTTCCCCTCCATTCAGCCAACATTCCAATCTGGTTATTCTTAGATAGAGAAGTTTTGAAGGTTATGGAGTGGGATAGACTTTAAAGGGGGAATGGAAATAGAGTCAGGAGTAGTTGTAGAGTCAAGGTGAGACAAGAAACTGAGAGGAATGAGACCAGATGAGACTTAGGAGATAGACAAGAGATGGAGATGAGTAAGGAAATTAATAAGATGAGAACTGATAAGATTGAGACAGATAAGATTGAGACAAGACAATATGATTGAAAGAGATGATATAGAACAAAGAGATGGAAGTATGAGAGATGAACAGGCACAGTAATGTAAGTAATATCAAGACTACCATAACTAACACTACTCTATGGTTTAAGTACCTGTGGGGAAACTCATCCAGTACCACAGGTCTAAGGTCAGACTGTGCAGGGTGGGTCTCAGGTGCAATGGTGTGAGGCATCCCAAGACTGGTAGTTGGGTGTTGGTAGTGTTTGATGTGTCTCTGCAATGCATGCCAGAGGAGGGTGGAGGGGGTCAAACACTCAGGAAGAGTCAGGGGGATCACCAAGTATGCCAGGGAAGCATTGGGGGATCTCTGGAGAAGCATTGGGGCTTTTTGGAGTGGGCACCAGTGGTAGGGGAGGGTTGTAAGGGTTGGAGGAGGAGGGGAATATGCTCCAGGCCTTGCTGGGCTTGGTCAGGCAAAGTCTGGAGGCAAGGCAGGGGTCTGGGGATGGGTTGTGACATCACCCCCCCTTTTGCATTAAGACCCTTCAAGGCATGAGAAGATCTCTAGCAGTCAGTGGTGGCATTGGAATCAAAGATGAAGTGTGATGGCTTCTCAACTAGAAGCTCCCCAGGAGGAAATGAAAGGGAGTCAAGACATATTCAGTGTGTCATAGTTACTTTCTTATGTCCCCTGCTACTACATCCACTTCCTCTTCATCATCCCAGACCCCCCCTCCATCTGACAAGAATGCCATTGATGTCTGGGCAGCATATGAGGAATGCCGAGCCAAGTATGACCAGCAACAGGATTGGTGTCAGGTGGATGCCATGTATTGTCATCATAAGTGTTCTGATCCAGAGATGAAGCCTACTGATCTTCCACATAGAGTTGTCCCTCATGGTGGCCAGGTCTTCCAGGGGCCCTTCTCTTCCTGGGAGTCCAGAACAGCCTGCTTGGCCAGTCCCCAATTTGTCAACTCAACCCCTCAGGTCAGTGCTGAGGCCAGGGGAGGTATAGGTCACCCCAGAGACCCAGTGAATAAGGCAGGGGGATATTATGGCAGAGAGGTTTGTGGAGGCAGTGGGGTGGATCCAGGGTCCCACACCCTAGCATGGTGTCAGGCAACAGCCCCAGTAAGTCCTTATTCCTATGGTCACTCATATGCCCTCAGCTTGCCAATGGCACAGTGCATAACTTGTGCTCATTGTGGGGAAGTGTGCAAATTTAAGGAGCTGGTGGCAGGATCCTGCCACAATTCTTTGGTGTGCCTGCTGTGTTGTGCAAGACACAAGAAGTGTTCTGTCTCCTGGGGGTGGTGGGTGGTGAGCATAGTGGTGGAGCAGGGGTAGGAACAGGAGTGAGTTTCAGAGCAGTTGAGGGGTCAAGTGTCTAGAGGCATGTTGCAGCCTGTATGTCCCACAGGGGAGGGCAGGGAGGGGGAGGGGTGACCCCAATAGGGCTGCTGCAGGTTGGGGCACAGGGAGGGGGCCCTGTCCTCTGGGGACAAGGAGAAGCACAGGGCATCCCCCCCACTGGAGGCAGGGCCAAGTAAGAGGCCCTGGGGAGAGATGGTGATGGCCAGCCCCCCCAGATCCTACATGTATTTGCTGGCATTGGGAGTGTTGGAGGTGCATCCTCAGAGAATCTCTGACCTAGTGCTGGGGGACAGCATTGAGATGCTATGATGGTGGGTGGCCAAGCTGGAGGGGCAGTTGATGGTGCAGGGAGAGGAGCTCTGGGGGGCCCAGGAAGAGAGTGAGGTGGCATGGCAGGATTGAGAGGTGGTGCAGCAGGACCAGGAGGTGGCATGGCAGGATCATGAGGCCACAGTGAGGGAGGTCAGTGAGAGGGTTCTGGAGGTTTGGGGGCCATGGGAGTGGTTGGGGCAGTTGAAGATGCAAGCTACAGGGGTAGTAGAATGGTGGGGGGCTGTGGAAATGTGGGGGTGCTGGGCAGATGTGGAGGCAAGGAGGAGATGGGAGGAGTGGTTGGCAAATGAGGCTCCACATTGGGGCAGTTCCATCCTCCCCTTCCTTGACCCTGCTGACATTCCTTGCTAGACTGGGTCTGGAAGCACCAGATCCTATTGGACAGGGCCTCCACCATTCTTGCATTGATCCAAGGTGGGTTGGGGTGGATGCCTGAGGACCTCCTCTGGAGTTGAGGCAGGGGGTGGATCACATGGGGAGGTTACTGGTGGGGAACCAGTGGAGAAACTCTGTGGAGCCTGGGTCATGGTGGAAGGTGGCCATGGATGTGGGGGAGGTCCTCCCAGGGCATGCAGAGAACCTGGCAGTGGTGATGGCCTAGATGGAGCTTGATCTGGCAGGGGAAGGTTTGGAGAGGAGGGTCCTGGAGGAGGAGTGAGAGAGTCCAGTCCAGCATCAATGAGTATTCTTGGACTTTTCTTGCCATACCTCATTGTTGCATATTGTACTCATAGTAGTTGTAAATTGACATTTTTCTTGCTGCCTTGGCATCATTTTCAGCTTCAAGTAGAGGAAGATGAAAATAAAAACATAAGTGGTACTGGTGGGAGTTGAACACCTGTTGAATCCAGAGGTGAGAGTTATGCCCACTGATGCCATCTGTATGTGCTAGTCCTGGGGGTCCCAGGGCTTGGTGGGGTGTTGTCAATGGAAGTCCCAAAGCTTGATGGGGGCTCCAGAGAGGTTCTTCCAGGGTTCCCAGGTGTCATTCTTGGGTCTATAGCCTTTCCAATGGACTAGGTACCAGAGCTGACTGCAGACAAGGCAGGAGTCAAGGATATGGTTGACCTCATAGTGGTATTCATCCTCAACCTTGATAGGTGGAGGTCAGCTCAGGCATTGGCCAGGGAAGAAGTCCAGAGTATGCTTCTCAAGGAGGCAGATGTGGAAGATGGGGTGGAGGCCCTTCAGTCTTGGAGGTAAGTCAAATTTGTAGGTGTAAGTCAAGACCTTCTGGAGGATCTTGAAGGGGCCAAGTTGTTTGTGGTCAAGCTTCACTGAGGGTCTCCAGGTCTTGAGGTTGTGCTGGTTGAGCCAGACAAGGGTGCCAGGGGCCCAGTTGGGGGTCATCTCATGTTGGGTGTTGGCATGTTTGAAATAGGCTTGATTGGCAGTGGTTGATCTCATCCCAGAGGAACTGGTGAAGGGACCAGAGGTCTTTGGCAACTTTGTGGGTGACATGCAAGGGGATGTCCTTGAGGGACAGGGTGAGTTGGGGGCTGTAACCCTTGTTGGTGTAAATTGAGGAGACTCCAGTGGCAGAGTGGGGGGTGTTGTTGTTATAAGTAAACTCAGCAAGAGGCAGTTCTGCATGCCAGTTGTTCTGTAAATAATTAACATAGAGGTGGAGATACTGTTCTAATGTCTGGTTTACTTGTTCCATTTGTCTGTCAGTCTCCAGGTGGTAGGTGGTTGAGAGGTTGGTCTTGATTTTGAGCACCTTGCATAGGGACTGCCAGAACTGGGAGACAAACAAGGGGCCACAGTTAGAGACAATGTCATCTGGGAGTCCATGCTTGGAGAAGACATGCTTGAGGAACAATTTGGCAAACTCCAGAGCATTGTTGGTGGTGCAGCAAGGGATGAACAGGGCTTGCTTGGTGAGTTGGCAAACAACAACAAGGATGACACCAAACCCTTCAGAGTTGGGGAGTTTGACAATGTGGTCCATTGAGATTGAGGACCAGGGGTGGTGGCCAATGGGGAGGGGCTTCAGCAGACCATATGGGCAATGTTGGGGGACCTTGGCTCAGAGACATTATTCACAGGCTTGTAAATACCAGGTGATGTCCTTCTTCATCCCTGGCCAAAAGTAAGTCCAGGAGATGAGTTGAAGGGTCTTATGTATTCCCAGGTGTCCCCAGAGCTTGTGGTTGTGGTGCTGCCAGAGAATGTCAAGGCAGATGGACTTGCAGTCTGGAGTGTATATTCAGCCATCCTGGAGCAGGAGTTGGTGATCTAGAGACATCATGAAGGCAGGGTTGGGGTGTAGGGTGTCAGCAGAGCTATTCCAAGGGTTGTGTTGGGTGGAGTAGCCATCTGGAGGGGCATTTCAGATTTGGTGGAGAATCCCTTCTTCATTCATAATTAGCACAGCATGAAGATGTTCAGGGGGGATTACCACACAGTGATTGAAAGTGTTCCATTCAGCCTCAAATGACTTCTTTGGGTAAACATCTGGCCTCCAAGTGAGGGTGTCAGGTTTTGCTCCAAGTTGTCCAGGGCAATAATGGATGGTGAAGTTGTACTTAGACAGGGTTTCAGACCAGCAGGCTTGTCATCAGCTGAGCTGTTTGGTGGTCATGAAATACTGTAGGTTGTTGTGGTCCAAGTAGACTTGTATGCAGTGTGGGGTTCCTTTGAGGTAGGCCCTCCACTGCCAGAGGGCTTTGACAATCATGAGGAGTTCCTTGTCATAGATGTCATAGTCAAGCTCCATGGGGATCATCAAGTGGGTGTAAAAGGTGACAGGGTGGAGGTCCTTACTGTCAAAGCCCATCTGCTAGTTGGAGGCATTGCATTTGAGTATGATAGGGAGAGTGGGGTCAAAGTGGCAAAGGATTGGGGTGGAGGTGAAGGCCTTCTTTAGGAGAGCAAACATGCTTTGGCACTTGCTGTCCCAGTCCCAAGGGTGTCCTTCCAGGTGAGTCAGTTGAGGGGTTTCATAATGCTGGAGTAGTTGTCAATGACCCAGTGGTAGAAGTTAGTGAAACCCAAGAAGGACTACACCTCTTTAACATCCTGTGGCAGGGGCCAATTGAGGATGGCCTCAACCTTTGCCAGGTCCATTTGTATGCCATCTGGAGTGGCAATAACTCCTAGATACTCAACCTTGGTGGTGTGGAAGGAGCACTTCTCAGGCTTGGCATGGAGGTGGTACTCCTGGAGTTGTTCTAGAATTTATTGGCCATGATCCCAGTGTTCTTCCAGGGAGTTCAAGTGGATGAGAATGTTGTCCAGGTATATGATAACAAAGATGTTGTTCATGTCATGGGAGATATTGTTCATGAAATACTGGAAGGTGGTGGGGGAGTTTATCATACCAAAGGGCATCATGAGATACTCAAATAGGCCATAGCAGGTGCAGAAGGCAGTCTTCCATTCATGTCCCAGAGTGATCTGGACATTGTTGTAGCCAGACCAGAGATCTATCTTGGTGTAGACCTTAGCACTGTGGAGGCAGTCAACAAGGTCACCAATTAGAGAAAGAGGATACTGGTTCTTTTTGGTGACTTTGTTTAAGTCCCCAGTAGTCCACACAAAGACAGAGGGAGCCATCCTTCTTCTTGGCAAAAAGGACTGGGGCTCTGGTGGCAGAGATTGAGAGTTGGATGAAGCCTTTCCTAAGCATGTTGTCAAGGTAGTCCTTGAGAGCCCAGAGTTCAACTTCCAACATGTTGTAGATGTTGCTGAAGGGAGGGGAGGTGCCATCTTTGAGATCAATCATGTGATCATAGGATCAGTGCAGGGGAAGTTCCTTCACACTTCCTTTGGAGAACACATCAGCAAATTCATGATACTTCAGAGGAACTACTTCATATAATATTTGTTCCTCTGTTTTTGGAGTCTCAGATGAGGTGGTGCCAGCATGGATGTGCTCTTCCAGAAGTGTTGGGGTGACCTGGAGTTGGAAGGTGGGGGTGCCATCCTGTAAGATCCATGTGAAAGGAATGGTGCCAATGATTTTGACATTGAGGGCTTCCTGTAAGGACAACCTCCAGGAGCAATGGCTAAATCACACAGCTAGCAGAGGGGAATCCCAAGTATATTAGAACAGGTAGTCAATGATACAAATAGTAACTAATCACCTAACAGAAGGAAATCCAAAGAGAACAAGTCTAAGGATCCCTGCTGCTTGATGCAGTGCATCAGCAGGTGGTGGAGAGGTAGGAGCAACTGTATATGTGACTTAAGTTGACCAAAAGTGCTTGCTGAGGAATCACAGCAAGTTCCAGGTATCTGTAAAACACCCCAGAGATGTCAAACAAGCCTTGGGGAAGGTCTTGGAGACTGGTCTGCTAGTGAGAGGGGATAGATTCCTCAAATGGCTCAGGGTGTGTCCAGGTGTTGTCAGTGGAACTCCCTGACCAGTCTGGGTGCATGCATGTTCTCCTGGGGTTCCCAGGAGATGTCCTTGATTCTGTAGCCTTTCCACTTCACCTTGTATTGTAACTGCCACTGGAATAGATGGCTATCCAGGATCTCCTCCACCTTGTACTCCTCATTGTTGTTGACCACCACTGGAGGTGGTGGGGGTGCCAGGCATTGCCCTGGGATAGGGTCTGCTGGTGCCAGAGTTAGCTTGACCACATTGAATACCAGATGGAGTTGGCACATTCCCATGAAGAGCTGGAGTTGGTAGGCTAGCAGCCCTACCTGTCATTCTACCATGAAGGGTCCTAATAGCTGGTGCAAGAGCTTTTTTGATGGTCAGGTGGTGGTGATATTGGAGGCATCCAGGTAAACTCAATCTCCAGACTGATACCTGGATGCCAGGATTCTTCTGCAGTCATAATATCATGCCATGTCATCCTTTGCCTTTGCCAAAGCTACCTGGGCTTTCTCTTGTGCAATCTTCATCTGGTGCACAAACTTGTTCATGGTCTCATTCTCCAAAGGTCAAGCCTGGAGTTGAAAGCCCATGCATGGGTGACATCTGCTGTCTAGGAAGAAGGGCAAAACTTGAGTGGCCATGTGAACATGGTTGTTGTACTGGAACTCAGCATTGAGGAGGAGTTTGTCCCAGTTGTCCTGGCACTCATTGCAGAAGAGGTGGAGGTATTGTTCAAGTTCCTGATTCATGTGTTCAGTCTGGCTGTTGAACTGTGGGTGGTAGGCAGTGGAGGTGTGAAGCTTCATGTTAAGAAGATGGTAGAGCTCCCATGTGAATTCTGACACAAATTGTGGACTCCAGTTGGATATATAGGGGCATTGGAGAGGCCATGGAGCTTCCAGATGTTCTTCCAGTACTAGTTTGCAGCACCCATGGCAGAGCAAGTGGTATGAGTGGGGATGAAGTGGGCTTGCTTGCCACAGAGATCCACTACCACCATGATGGCATTGTAGCTGTGGGCATTGGGGAGCTCTACAATGAAGTCTGCTGAGGCAATGCTCCATTGCTCCAAGGGGATGGGCAGAGGATGGAGCTGTCCAGAGGGGAGGCAATGTTCAGGCTTGGTCTGGAGGCAGAGATTGCAGGTGCTAGTGTAGGACCCAATATGCACTACACTGCATTCAGGCTCTTGGAGTAGAAGGCCACTGGATGCCATTTCCCATCCTCCTGGGATTGTTGTGACAGAACAGTTCTGGTGGCAAGGTCAGAGCTGTTGGCTTCAACCCAGAAGGGGGAGTTGTCATCCAGGAAGAGGAGCATGGGTCTAGAGGTGACAGTGCACTTGAGATTGTTAAAGGCCATCTGCTCTGGGGGGCCCCAGCTCCAGGTGGCATCCTTTGTGGTGAGGTCAAACAACAGTCAGGCATGATGGGAGAAATCCTGGATGAACCTCTGGTAGAAGTTAGTGAAACCTAGGAAGGCCTGCACTTCCTTCTTTTTCTTGGGCTCCAGCCACTCCACAACACCTGCCACCTTCACCAGTACCATCTCCACAGCTCCATGCAAGATGATAAACCCAAGATACTCAATCTGGGTATGCTCAAACTTGCACTTCTCCAGTTTGAAGTAGAGTTGGTGAAGGCAGAGGCATTCCAAGACAATGCACATGACCTGGTGGTGCTCCTCCATATCTTGGTGTAGATGAGGATGCTGTCAAAGTATATGCACACTACACCTTTGGCAATGAGGTCCTAGAAGATGTTGTTCATCATTGTCTGGAAGGTAGTGGGGCTGTTGGTGAGTCCAAAGACCATGATGAGAGGTTCAAACAATCTCCAGTTGATCTGGAAGGTGGCCTTCCATTCATCTCCCTCCTAAATGTGTACATTGTTTTGTTGTAGCCCCACTGGATGTCCAATCTAGTGAAGTACCATGCCCCCTGGGGATTATTGATGAGCTTAGAGATGAGGGGGAGGGGGTAGCAGTTCTTCACAGTCATGGTGTTAAGAACCTGGTAGTCCTAGACCAGTCAGAGAGAGCCATCCTTCTTTTTAATGAAGAAGACTGGAGAAGCCATTGGGGATTTGGAGGGCTGGATATGACTGGAGGCCAGGTTCTCCTGCAGGAAGACATTGAGTTTGTCCTGCTCCCTTGGTGCTAGTGGATAGATCTTACAGCTGGCTGGCTTGGAGCCCAGCATTAATTCAATGGCATGGTCCCACTGCTTGTGCTCTGGGACCAAGTTGAAAGAGGCCTTGGCAAACACATCCTTGAATGCATGGAGATACAGAGGCACAATGTCCCAGAATTCCCAGGGTGCAGAGTTCACTGTGAAGGTCTGGGCCAGTCACTGAGAGGTGGTCTGGCTGGCCCAGATCTCTGCAATAGAGGGCAGGGAGCATAGGGTGGTAGCATATATCTGGTCTCCAACCTCCACCACCTCATCCAGGAACTCTGGGTTGCATGAGCCACTGAACTCCCCCCCTAGATCGTTCTCCAAGGTCCCTCTGCTACTCTGGTCATCCTTGTAGAGGGCCTCTCTATAAGGGAATGCCAGGGGTGGAGGATCCAGAAGGTCCAGATCTGTGAAGGGAAGATGACCAGCACAGCAAGCCTGAATGGCCGTGCACTCTCAAACCTCAGCCTGGCACTGTTCCTTGACCTTGATGGCACAGGTGGCACACCTCCAGGGGCACCAGTTCATAGTTACCTTGCCATGGGCCCAATCTACTTGGGGGTTATGTTTTTCAGAGCCAGGTGAAACCCAGGATCATATCCTGCTTGCCTAGGCTGGTGACAGCAAAGACTGTGCACTTGGCATACTTCTGGTAGTGGAGGATGAGACTGACCACAGAGTTGATGGCACCTGCTTCATTGGATGTTCCATCAATATTGAAAACTGGAATGGGCTTGGAGTGGTTGCATGGTCAGGCAGTGGCATTTCATGAACTCTGAATCCAGAAATAGCCCTGTTGCTCCACTATCCAGGAGGGCAGTCACTCCACAGGTCTGCTGAGTGTCCATGGTCTCAATCTTCATGTCAAGGTGTAAGGAATTCATGAAGGGGTTTGCAGCTACTATGTACTGCCAGGGCAGCTGGCATTCCCAGGCAGGGCAGCATGGGTGGAGCCTAGCTGGCTCTGGGGAGCTTGGCTTGGGGTCCAGAGTGGGTGTTTGTACATCTGAAGGGGAGTACTGAGATTCTGTTGTCTTGAGACCATTGATATTGAGAGAGGCAATTTCATTTTCTATTGACAGACAAGCAAACCTGTTAGTACCCAGCAATGGAGGCATACATCTCATCCATCACTTGCCTAAAAATCCTGGCACAAGCACCACTCTCCTCCAGGGTCAACTCCAATGCTGGCTTGTCAGGTGAGGGATCTCTGGTGGCATCCTTCATGGCCAACAGTTGCAAGAGGAGCTCCTCTTGCTCAGCCATGGAGAGATAGTGTACCTCAAGACCCATTGGGCAGTGTCATGCAAAGTGCCCCAGTTTCCCACATCTCCAGCACAGTAACAGTGTGGAGCAATGCTGTTGGGCAGTGTCACATCCATGGGGATGACCAGAGCAGGGGCAGGTGCTGGATGTATGGGAGCAGGGTACTGGAGTGCAGCAGCAGGAGCAGAGTGGGGAGTCAGGTGCATGCAGCATGGCTCCCATTGGATCTCCATGAGCTGCCACTGATCCTGGGCCACCTTATACTAAGTGGTTATCCACTTGTCAACTGGATGACCCTCTGAGGTTATCAATACATTCCAGTCATGTGGAGTGCAGGCCATCTCAGAGCATGAGGCACAGTTGGAGGCCATCAGGGTAGGCTGCCTGCTTAACTAACACCTGGAAGGAATTGACATACTTGTCCAGCATCCTTTTCCTTTGTCTATACTGCTCCTAGTCACATAGTGCTAAAGTGGCAGTTTTGGTGGGGTCAATTGAGAAGAACTCTGCCCAGAGGTCCCTTTCAAAGGTGGCCCAGTCAGCAAAACTTCTGACACCTCCAGGGCATCAAAACACTCACAGCACATAGGTGGAGGCATGTCTGGCCTTCATGTACAACAGGACCCAAGCTATTTTCAGCATGTCAGAGTCAAAGGCATCTCTGCTGTGATGAATGTAGGTGATGCAGGACTGGAAGAAACACTCTCTGCCAGACTGACTGCCATCATATGCATCCAGGAGCATGGGATGAGGAATTTGCACTCAGGGGTTTACCAGAGCTGCCAGGCAAACTACTGGGGCTACCAGGGGTGTTTCCATGGCCAAGGGTGGTATGGAGGTGGGGGGCAGGCACTCTAGCAGTGCCTAAAGGGACTGAGAAATGAGCTTGGTGGTTTGGTGAAGGGTGGAGAGTTCAGTCATGTGATGAGTGAGGGAAGATTGGGTCAATTGCACTTGGCTCTCTAGATGTAGCAAGCAAGTCCAGGCCTCATCCTGCAGGGCTAGTGCCTCCAAGGGAGTGTCTGGGTTGGCAAGCTGAGACATAGGATCCCACAGGTGCTTAAGCCTGGTGGTGAAGCAACAAATAGGGGGCTTGGGAGTTTTGTGCAGCTATGAGGGGCTTCCAGATCAGGATTTGGAGACTTGTTCTGCTGTAAGGGTGACCTCTGGGAGCAACAGCTAAATCATGCAGCTAGCAGAGGGGAATCCAAAGTATATTAGAATGGGTAATCAACAATACAAATAGTAACTAATCACCTAGCAGAGGAGAATCTGAAGAGAACAAGTCTAAGGATCCCCACTGCTTAATGCAGTGCATCAGTGGGCAGCAAAGACATGGAAACAACTGTATAGACAACTGGAGTTGACTGAGAGTGCTTGCTGAGGGATCATGGCAAGTTCCAGGGGTCTCTGGGGATCTCTGGGGATCTGTAGAATGCCCTGGAGACATCAAACAAGCCTCAGGGAAGTGGAATCAGTCTTGGAGAGTTGGTGTTGGTCTGGGGCAGAGGTTGGAAAGGAAGTCCCCTGACACTTCCAGATCAATGGTGTCAGGCATCAGGAGTGTGGTGGTAGGGTCCAAGGTTGTCAGGGTTCAAGTGGGGTAGTTTGGGCCCTTGTACTGGTTGTGGGGGATGTTGGAGGGAAGCTGTCAGGATGTGCCTAAAGGAGTTCAGGGCAGGGGTGCTTCTTCCTCCTCTTCTTGGTTGTCCTTAGACAGGGTGGGGGTGCTGGTGGCTCCAGTGCTGCTGGGAGCCAAATCAGAGTTGTCAGAGTCATGGGGGGAGTAAGGGCAGAGAGTGATGGAAGCTGCCAGGCAGGCTTTGGGGCTGGGGAATCACATGGTGAGATCCTGCCAGTTAATGTCAGGGTTGACATTGCACAGCCAGGGGAGTCCAAGCACAATTGGGGTCACCTCCAGAAGTTGGGTAATGAGGAGGCAGGTTGGGAACTGTATCCCATTGTTGATGGTGAGGAAGCCAGGATGGAATTTGGTGATTCTGAAGGTGGCAGATCTTCTGTTGAACAGCTGTAGCTCCAGAAGCATGTCAAGAGGTTTGTGGGAGAGGTTGAGCTGGTCACTGACAAAAGTTCTAGAGGCTCCACTGTTGACAAGGATGAGGAGGATGGTGGGGGAGTTAGCAAGGCAGGCATTGATGATGAATGATCATGCAGATCATGAGCAGAGCTGCAGAGGGGTTTGGGGAATGTCAGGGGTGACTTCCAAGACATTGGGGTGAGGAGGGATGTTGAAGAAGATGGGTCCCAGGTTGGGTGAACTATCCTAATTGAGGTGGAGGGTGAGACTTGGCCAGTTGATGCAAGGGTTAGCTATTCAGAGTCAGGAGAAGCTAAGAATGAGGGGGGTGGAGGTGTGCAACTTCATAATCAGTAGTCAGAAGTCTTGCTGTTGTCCATTGGCAAAAGTGATCCTCATTTCCACACAATGAGTGATGTTGCCAGTGAAGGTCAGATTGCCATTGAAGAGCTTTAGTGGGATTGGAAGTGGGAGTTGCTGGAGAGGTTGTGGAGCAAGTGCTGCTAGAGATTTGTTGATGAAGTTATCTGTTGTGCTGCTGTCAACCAGAGTGAATACAGAGTCAGGGGAGAAGGAGAGGGTGGTGTGGAGGAGGAGGTTGTGGGCAGAGTGTGAGGAAAGATGTGCCAAGAGGGTGTCAAGAGTGATTGCCATTGCATGGAGGAAGGTAGCTGGGGCAAAGAAGATGTCAGGATATGATCTGCAATTTAGTGTGTCTTCATAACCTAAACTGCCAGGTCATTTTCCATAAACTGATAATTGCAGTCTTCCCCATCAATGGTCCAGACAGCACATCCCATAACCTGGTGTTTAGGGCAGTCATTGATGAAATACACACAATACATGCCCCTTCCTTCCATTGTCATGCCTGGGTCTCCAGTGAGATGTCAATCCAGGGCTGATCCTTGATCTGGTTGGCGCATAGGGCCTCCTGATCATCCATGAGGTCCAGGGGATTGTCCAGGTCCAGGAAGTTGTTAGATCCAGGGTCCAGAGGGTCCAGGGCATCACAGAGATTGATGGTGTTCAGCTAAGTGGGGGGTCAAGGTCTGAGTGGTCATGTTGTACTAGCCAGGCCTTGTCTGAGGAAAAAGTGGGGTACAGAGTTAACAGGCATCACAGGGGTGAAGGTTCAATTGTTGTTGGTTGCTCTGGGCTGCCAGCCAGGGTTGCCAGAGAGGTTCCAGTTGTTCCATGGGCCTTGGTTTTTGCTCCAGTCTTCCCAATAGCACTGATCAATCTGGGTGACAAGTGCCTTGTATCTGTCATAGGTGGGTTGCTTGGGCACAAAGTGGAGGATGTTCTTGATCCATTGTGGGAGGGCATGTTGAAGGGAAAACTGGAGGGCATTGTAATTCCAACCAGTTTTGTAGGCCTCCTTTTCAAATCAGATGATGAAGGTTGTGAATTATTTGTTATTGCACATCTGGAAGTTGTAAGGGTTTTCTTCTGCCTCTGCTATAGTGTCAAATACTCCAAACTTACTGGAAAATTCCTGAGTGAAGGTGGGCCAATTGGAGAGTACCAGGTTGTTGGGGTCAAACCAGAGCAGTGCCATATAATGATTGAAGGTGATGCCCTGCAAGTAGGAGGTGGCAAAGGCCACTCATGAGCTCTCAAGCTGAAAGGTGATGGGCTTAGCTTGAAACATTGTAAGACACTGTGTCAAGAAGGTCTGCCATTTCTGAAGGTCTTGGCCATTGAAGGGTTCTGGTTTTTGAATGTCTAGCTTCCCTTCCTGAGCCAGTGCATTGCATGTGTCATCCTGAGCATTTTGGGTTCAGGGCAGGGGTTGGGCATTATAGTAGTAGTAGTAGTTATTCCTGCCTCTGTGCTGAGGGGGAAAGTTGTCCATGGCCAGGCCCCATCCACCAGGAAGTCCACCATTGGGAGGCCTGCTGCCAGGGTTTGGGCTAGCATTGCCTGGGAGAGGTCCTGGGGCTCAGCAAGGAGGAGGGGGTCCTCCAGGGGTTGGTGGCCCAAAGTTATTGGCATCAGCAAGTTGGTTAGGCAGGGGGATAGGCAGGGGTTGGGGCAGCACAGGGGGGAGAGCTGTTCTGGGGACTCTGGGGCCAAGGGGCTGTCAGAGAGGGGGTGGGGGGTTGTTGCAGAGGGGCAGGGCATATCCCTGGGAGGGGCAGAGGTCAACATGGGGGGGTTGGTCCCTGGGGAGCTTAGGAGCTCCTTCTTGACAGGTGGGTTCCCTACCAGGGATCTCTGGCTCATTGATGTAAGAGAGGGTGTGGGTAGAAGTGAGGTTGTCATTGGGGGGAAGGGGTTGAGGAATTTTCTGGGTGGGGCATTCAGGCTCAGTGGGCTGGTCCCAGACATGGAAGGTGCTGGGGATGGTGTTGGCCCAGGGATAACTGGAGAGGGCCAGGGTGTGAGCAGCAGGCTGGTCAAATAATCCTCTGGGGGGGTTGAGAGACCTCAGGATGTTGAATGCAGCATTGAGCTTCTCCTGCTGGTGAGGAATGGGGGCTGGGGCTTCAGCTTGAGGCCTGCTGGGTTCTTCTCATTGCACATGGAAGGAGTGGGCAGGGTCCAAGGGGTCTTCAAAATGGCAGGAGTTTGGGCTGGTATGGATCTTGTCAACCAGGGCATGGAGTTCTTCCTGGAGGCTGGCATCAATCCCAATGGTACTCCTGACATTCTCAGGGAGGGTGCCCTGCTAGAAGTGCTTGTAGAACTCTAGGAGGCAATCTGTCCATGTCTCCAGTGTTCTGGAGATGTTTTGGTGTCCCAGACTGACAAGGAGAGCTCTTGCTCATTTGGCAAATTTGGTAGGAGCTAGGCACAGAGAGCAGAGGACCTTGTTGCACTGTTGGACGTAAGCTTCAACCTGTTGCTGTCTAGGAGGGGGTGGGGCTTGAATGGGGGAAGCAGCAGAGGGTTGAGACCATGGGGGGAAGTAGCCATCAAGTTGTTCTGGGGGGACCAGGGCCACAGCAGGAACAGGAGGCGAGGCCATGGGGGGAAGTAGCCATCAAGTTGTTCTGGGGGGACCAGGGCCACAGCAGGAACAGGATAGGCACAGTAGGGTCTGGGAGGAAAGGCCAGGGCTATGGGTGTCCAAGGGGCCAAAGGGGTGTCAGGCTGCATGTAGGGGTAGGTTCCTTTGACAGGGTAGAACAAGGGCTGGTGCCAGTCCAGGGGTGGTCCCTGACTGATGGACAGGCCATAGGGAGTTGGGTTCAGGTCTGGGGCCCAGTACTGCAGAGTGGGTGTGATGTAGTGGTTGGGCATCAGATAGAACAGAGGGTAATAAGGATTGAGCACTGGCCTACCATAATAGTTAGCTAGATAGCTGGCAGGTGAGTACATGGGATTGTAGTTAGACATTGGAATCAGGGTAAGGGGAGAGTCTTGATATTATGTCAGGTTCCACTGACCACAGGGGCTCAGCTGCACTGGGCAAGTCCCTTACTAGGCAGACATGACACCTACACTCATGATCCCATGCTCCAATGAGCTCTGGAAGAGTGAAATTGAGTGGGCAAAGGAGGGAACAGTGGTCTGGGGGAGTCCAGGATACTCTGGTAGGCTAGACAGAGGAGCAGGAGTAACAGATGCATAGGGTGCAAGTTCAATACAGAGCTCCAGAGTCAAATATCAAGAGTTAGGGGGCAACTTGGGCAAGTCCAAGTTAAGGGTATGGAGAGGTTTTGAAGGTTACAGAGTGGGATAGACTTTAAAGGGGGAATGGAAATAGAGTCAGGGGTAGTTGTAGAGTTGAGGCAAGACAAGAAACTGAGAGGAATGAGATGAGATGAGACTTAGAAGATAGACAAGAGATGGAGATAAGAAAGGAAATTGATAAGATGAGAACTGATAAGATCAAGACAGATAAGATTGAGACCAGATGATACAGAACAAAGAGACAGAAGCATGAGAGACAAACAGACATAGTAACATAGGTAATATCAAGGCTGCAATAACTAACACTACTCTATGGTTTAAGTATCTACAGGGGAACTCATCTGGTACCACAGGTCTAAGGCCAGACTGTGCAGGGTGGGTCTCAGGTGCAATGGTGCAAGGAATCTCAAGACTGGTAGTCAGGTGTTGATAGTGTTTGATGCATCTCAGTGATGCACACCAGAAGGTGGAGGGGTTCAAACACTCAGGAAGAGTCAGGGGGATCATGGAGTATGCCAGGGAAGTGTTGAGGGATCTCCAGAGAAGCATTGGAGTTTACCAGAGCAGGTGCTGAGAGTAGGGGAGGGTTGTAAGGATTGGAGGAGAGGGATATGCTCCAGGCTTGCTTGGCTTGGTTGGGCAAAGTCTGGAGGTGAGGTGGGGGTCCAGGGACAGTAATTGCTAATCTACTGAAAATTTTGTAGTTCCCAGTTTGTGATAGTATTAAATGATCACTTGCACTAGATGTCAGATATTGTGGTGCTCATAATGGCCTGTTGCAGCTATATGTGCACAGGGAAGGATGACAGACTAACAGAAACCAGGAGATTGGATTACTTGGATGGTGAGAATGTCTGGAGGTTCTGGAGGTTTGCAGGTTCAGAATAAAATATATTGTGTATATAGTGTAGCTGATAATAAGATACTTACCTGGAGGTTTGTGGGCTTAGAATGGAGAACCACAAACTCTTTAGGACCAAAAATTGTCTGTGCAAATATGTAACAGAGCAATGTGATAGAAGTAAATGTAGTAAGGATTGGTAGCACTCCTGTCAATATAATCTCAACATGGCCATACCCAGCAGATACAAGGAAGCCTGGCTTTCTTCAGAGAAGGATTTATTGAATTGTTGCATCCTTTTGGTTGCTGAACACCTACTGTGGCCACCAGAAAGCTTACATTGTCCCCCATCACATCCCCCTTTTCTCTTTTTTCACATATCCATTGTCTTCAATGGTCATTGTCCCATTGTTCCCTTATGACCCTATTCCACATTGCATACATATATATATACAAATCTTTGCTATACAATACCCTCAGTCAATTATATGAGACTGAGGGTAAGTCCTTATCTTTATTGTAATAGGTCCTACTAACTGATAACATACCATATTATTAGGAATACTCTGATTAGGTATGGTACATCAACTCAGTTGATTATATGAGACTGAGGGAATACTCTGGTTAGGTGCCTAAGTTATAGTTCTAACAGGTTATGGGAAATTGCTGCCATACTCTCTAAGTATACATCAGAACATCCTTATGCACCCACAGAAATCATGTCCATATATCACACCTTGGGGACCTGAACCCCATTGATTGATTCCATATTTCTTCACATCACTATCTTATTCTGTCACAAAGAATGCTCCCTTGTCTAACAAGTCTATTGTTCCTTGTCTGCCATTGTAAGGGCAACCTCTGGAGGCTGTGGCTAAGTCACACAACTGGCAGAGGGAGATCCAAAGTCTATTCAGTACTGTACAAAGGTCTATGGACACAACTACTCACCTGGCAGAGGGAGATCCAAAGAGAACAAGTCTAAGGAGCTCCCTGGCCAGGTGTGACGCTTCAGGAAAGCTTCTAACCCTAACCCAAAGGTGCAAACTCCGGAAATTGCCATAACTCCGGAGATTGTACCAAAAATGGAAATCCATTGTA
>JAGGAV010015853.1:0-17444 GCA_017657295.1 Termitomyces sp. DKA64
AGTAGTTATGTCCATAGACCCTTGTACAGTACTGAATAAACTTTGGATCTCCCTCTGCCAGTTGTGTGACTTAGCCACAGCCTTCAGAGGTTGCCCTTACAGAGGCAGAACAACTGTGTAGGTGACCAGAGTTAGCCAAAGTACTTGATGAGGGATCACAGAAAGTTCCTGGGACCTGTAGAATGCCCAGGAGATGTCAAATAAGCCCCAGGGGAGTGGAACCAGTTGAAGGGAGTCAGTGTTGGTCAGGGGCAGAGGTCAGAAAGGGTAATCCCCTAACATCACCCCCCCTCTAGCATGCAGCATTTTAATGCATGGGGTAGAAGAGATTCCAGATTGCCTGGTCTGCTGGTGAGAGGAGATAGATTCCTCATATGGCTCAGGGCATGTCCACATGTTGTTGGTGGAATTCCCTGACCAGTCTGGGCACATGCATGCTCTCCTGGGGTTCCCAAGAGATGTCTTTGATTCCATAGCCCTTCCACCTCACCTTGTATTGTAGTTGCTGCTGGAATAAACAGCTATCCAGGATCTCTTCCATCTTGTACTTCTTGCTGTCATTGACCACCACCAGAGGTGGTGGGGGTGCTGGGTGTTGCCCCAGGATAGGGTCCACTAGGGCCAGAGTCAGTTTGACCATGCTGAAGACCAGATGGAGCCAGCACATTCCCATGGGGAGCTGGAGTTGATAGGCTAGGAGCTCTACCTGCTGTTCTACCATGAAGGGTCCTAATTGCTGGTGCAAGAGCTTTTTCAACAGTTGGGTGGTCATAATATTGGAGGCATCCAGGTAAAGTCAATCTCTGGGCTTGTACTTGGGTGCTGGGATCCTTCCATAGTCATAATAGTGTGCCATGTTGTCCTTGGCCTTTGCTAGTGCTGCCTGAGCTTCCTTCTGTGTGATCTTCATCCATTCCACAAACTTGTTCATGGCTTTGTTCTCTAAAGGTTGGGCCTGGAGTTTGAAGCCCATGTGTAGGTGATTGTCTGTTGTGATCCAGCATGCAGACACCATGAGCTTAGATAGCCAGAAATACAATGGTGCACTGGCTCTGAGCAGAGCTCAGGCCTCTTTGTCTGTGGACAAAGACACACAATGGGTAAGATAAACATATATATACACCAGATAGATACAAGCTGCCCTCAATTGATTATACAGAGATTGAGGGTGAGCACAAAAATTACTTATAATTTCAGACTTTAACACTTATGCACACTTTGGAGATACTTATCTCAGTGATACTCTAGGTATGCATAATGAAATCAATTATACAGAGATTGAGGAGATACTTATCTCAGTGATACTCTAGGATTGGACTTCAACAGGTTATGGGTCATTGCTGTTTCAAACTTTGAAGAATTCAATCCCAAGAGAACTACTTATCTGCCACTGCCAAGCTGATTGCTTGATCACTGCAAGATTGTTGATGATCTTATCTGCCTACATGACCTGACACCTGCACCTGTACCTCCCCCTACCATGCCTTCTAGTGCAAAGGCAAGCCCAGGGAATTTCCCAGAAACTGAGATTATGGCCACTAGGATGGCTAAGATGCACCTTGTCAATAATTCAAGCAATCCTGTTATACTTCCTGTAGGCAAAATTACATCATCATGGACTGGTCACATCCTCAACAAGGATGACAGGAAATACACAGACTGGGCTTATACGATGAGACTGAAACTGCCCATGGTCTAACTCTGGGACTATGTGTTTGACCTGCCACCTACTCCACATGTGGTGTACAAACTCCATGCATGCCATGCATGGACATCCAATCAACATCTGACTTGCTTGTTTCTCAAATGTGTGATATCCCAGTCTGAACAGAAGCTGTGTGCGGAGGAGGAGGATCTGGTGACTCTGTAGGACTACTTGAAGGAGTGCCATAGAGGCATGATACCCATCAAACAAGTCTGTCTTCTACAGGAAGCACTCACAATAAAATGCTTGCTATCCAGATCACTTACTAAAACCATTGACATGATTTTTGAAAAGATTGACCATGCTTTTGATGCTAGAGAAGTGACAAAGGAATTGCTCAAGTCCATTGCAGCACTCTCTGCCCTATTAGACAAATCATTCTTGCATATTAGATTGATCATCTCCCACAATTTAGCACAGGCAGGAGATGCATTGAAGTATGGACCAATCAAGATCAGGTGCTTCCTCAAAGGTGAACAGACACTGCTCAAAGCTGACAAGTCCACAAACATGCTTGCCAATTCAAACCTGATGGCAATTGCAGCAAAACCCCATTCAGAGGGAGCAACATAACATGCTCATTGTGCAAGGCCCATAAGCATCCCACACAGATCTATATGGGACACAGCTCCATAGTGTATCCTCAAAAGTGATGCTATAAAGGGAAAGTCACTGGAGGAATCAAAGAGGGCAAGGATGGCATACTATGAAAACCTCAGAAAGGAGAAAGAAAAGAAGAAGACCTCAAAGATTACCTTCACTCTAATGGGAGGCAGCGCATTCACTCTTGAAGGTGACTCTGAAACAATTGCAGCATACTTGGCTATATAGGCAACAACAAAGGCAACCAGCTCTTTGAAGCAGGAATTTGCAGGACTGATATCTGACAGACTCCCCAATGCTGGATTGTTAGCAAATGTCAAAGAACTTGAGTTTGATGCATGGATTGTACTTGAGGAGGACCCTAAGACTAGCATTGACTGGAGCACACATACCAAGTTTAATTCTGAGTCAGCTTTCTCTTGCAAAAGTCAAGCTGCAAATCTGTTTTTCCTAGATTCCAGAGCCACAGTCCATATCTCCCCCAATCTTTCCAATTTCATCACTATCAATCCCATCACTGAGAAACCCATTTGTGGGGTAGGAGGCACATCCATTGCTGCTATGGGTGTCAGCACAATATGACTCAATATTGCAGATGGTGCATTCATCAAACTCAAAAACACACTCCACATCCCCAACTCAATGGTTCATCTACTGTCTGTGAGCAAGCTAGCATGCCAGAACAAGATCAAATCAGCATTCAACAGCACTGGAGCCACTCTATTCCAGATAAGCAATGGAGAACTCATTGCTACTGGCACTCTCCTTTCCCACCATGACCTATATGCACTTAACCTCTTCAGCCATCAGGCATTTGCTGTTCATGCCCCACCAAACCTACAGTCATGGCATCTCAGACTCAGACATGCCAACTACCAGTCAATCATGCAGATGGCCTGGGCAGGGATGATCTAAGGTATGCCCACATCTTTTCCCTCCAAACCTCCAAAGTGTGACCATTATATCCTGGGCAAGCAGACCAAGATACTGGTACCAAAGGGGAGGGAGGAGGGAGAGGGGCATAGGGTGAGAAGGAAGTTGGAAATCATCTGGGTAAATCTTACAGGGCAAGCTGCAGTTACATCATAGACCAAAACTAATTATATTATGAATGTCATTGATGACCATACAAATAAACCATGGTCCATCCTTCTAAAGACCAAAGACAATGACTTTGAAGAGCTCAAAGCATGGATTTTAGCTCATAAGAACAAGACTGGGTTGTGCCTCAAGGTCCTCTGAACTGGCCATGATGGGGAGTTCAATGGCAAGCATAAAGCATGGTATAAGCAAAAAGGTATCACCTTGGAGGTGGGAGCATCCTACACATCTGCACACATAGGCAGGGTGGAGCAGATGCACTGAACACTCATGGGGAAGGCTTGTGCAATGAGACTAGCTGCAGGATGCCCACCATATCTGTGGGACAAATTCTACCTTATGGTGGCACACCTTCATGGCAAGACTAAGACATTGTTAGTATGCAATGTCACTCCTGATGAATTATGGTATGGGAAATGTCCAAACTACTCATATATTTGTGAGATTGGCTGCAGAGTGTTTGTTCTCATACAGAACAAATACAACCCCAAGATCTATGTCTGATCCATTGAATGTGTCCTTGTTGGATATGATCCAAGTTCTAAGGCATACTGATGCTATGATAGGTCAGCAAAAAAGGTGTATAGCTCATATCATGTTTGATTCATAGAAAACCACAATGATACAAAGACACACCCCACAGCCCCAGACATAAACCCAGAAAAACCCAATGCAGATTTCCTTGACATGACCTCTATTGCTAAAAATGCTACTGACAGACCCCACCCAACCAATGACAATGATATACCTGTACAAATACCTGCAATTCCAGGACCAGTACCCCCTATAGAAAACCAACCCAAGCTACCCATAAATCCCATCCCCCCTATAGAAAACCAACCCAAGCTACCCATAAATCCCATCAATGAACCACCACCAATTCATTGATTGACATGCACTGTGATTCCAATGGAGAAGGCAAGTCAAGGTAATCAGGAAGAGACACACACAGAGAAGGCAGTCAGAAAATCAAAAAAAAGCAGCTGAGCAGATTAGGAATGAGAAGGCAGAGTGGGCAGAGAAAGCAAATGATGAAGTGAGGGCAGCAAACAAGCATGACATCAATAACCAGGGCTATGACATCAATCAGATCCTGTTGGTGCTTGACATGATTGGAAACCCACAGGACCTAAACTTGGAGGGAGACCCTGAGACTCCAAGAACATGGGAGGAAGCAAGAAACTCACCAGATGGACACAGATGGGAGGAATTGTACTGGGAGGAGCTGACATCCTTGAAAGAGATGGGAGTTTGGACCTTAATCTTGCAGGAGAAGGTTCCTTGAGGCCATAGAATTCTCAAAGGCAAGCCTGTGTTCTCCATTAAATGTGATGAAAATGGCAAGATTACAAGATTTAAGACATGTCATGTCATACAGGGTTTTAATCAGGTCTATGGCAAGGACTATACAAAGAAAATCTCACCTACTGTGCACACAGAATCCTGGAGAATTCTTCTGCATCTGACTGCAACACTGGGTTGGGATGCAACCCAAATCAACATTAAAACAGCCTTTTTGAATGGTATCTTGCCTGAGGAGGAGACCATGTACATGGAGCAACCAAAGGGATTTGAGGAGAAAGGCAAGAATATGTGGGTGTGTAAGCTGAAGAAGGGACCATATGGGATGAAACAAGTGGGGAGGATTTGAAACAAGATGCTGGATGGTCACATGAGGAAGTGGGGACTCATGAGGCTGCCATGTGAGGCATGTGTATATTACAGAAAGGATGACACAGATATTGTGATTGTGTAAGTACATGTTGATGACTTCCTGGCAATCACAAGCATGACAGAGGCAAGCAAGAAGCTCAAGGACAAAATGGCTACTGTATGGACCATTGCAGACCTGGGTAAGCCAAAACACATCTTGGGTGTTGCAGTCAACTGGGACCTACACAAACCACTAAGTCCATTTATCACAGACTGTGCTCATTGACAGGCTCACCCAGCAGTTTGGCCAGTCTGATGCCACCACCATGTCCATGTCCATGGAACCAGGGATGAAGCTTCAATGTGGTGATGTCTCACAGCTGACTCCAGAGGAATGCAAGAACATCTCATGACTGCTGTACAGAAAGCTAGTAGGTGGGCTGCTATGGCTTGCAGTGTCCACCAGACTGGATATCCAGTATGCCATGCAACAATTGTCCCAGTACCTTGACTGCTACATGCAGACCCACTGGAATGCTGCAATTATGATGTTACATTACTTAAAGGGGACATGTGAACTGGGCCTGGCTCTAGAAAGCAGGAACTCATTGGCTTTACTGATTCTGACTGGGCAAACTGCCTTGACACATGGAGGAGTGTTGGGGGATATACATGGTCACTAAGATCTAGAGCTATCTCATGGTCCATGAGGAAACAATATACTGTCACTGCATCATCCTGCAAGGCAGAATATATGGCAGCCTTCAAAGTTGCACAAAAATGCATATGGCTACATATGCTAATGGCAGGCATAGGTCATGCACCAAGGGGGGCCACAACAATCCTATGCAATAATAACCTGGTGATAAACCTGTTCAAAGGTCCCCTACTACATTAATGAGTCAAGCATGTGGACATAAAATACCACTTCCTGCAGGAACACATTGCCTCAAAGGAGATCATTGTCAAATATGTTAACACTAAGGACAGTGTGGTATATATGTTTACAAAGGCCCTACCAGCACCACAATTTACAAGACTTTATATGACACTTGGAATGACTCAGAATCCCATGCAAGGAGGAGCAGGGCAAAGCTCATGGTAAGAAGGAGTGTTGTGATCTGGCATGCAGACACCATGAGCTTAGATAGCCAGGAATACAATGTTGCACTGGCTCTGAGCAGAGCTCAGGCCTCTTTGTCTGTGGACAAAGACACACAATGGGTAAGACAAATATATATATATACCAGATAGATACAAGCCACCCTCAATCAATTATATAGAGATTGAGGGTGAGCACAAAAATTACTTATAGTTTTGGACTTTAACACTTATGCATACTTTAGAGATACTTATCTCAGTGATACTCTAGGTATGCATAATGAAATCAGTTATACAGAGATTGAGGAAATACTTATCTCAGTGATACTCTAGGATTGGACTTCAACAATATCCAGTGTCCAGAAAGAAGGGCAAAACTTGGGTGGCCACATGAATGTGGTTGTTATACTGAAACTCAGCATCAGGGAGGAGTTCATCCCAGTTGTTCTGGCACTCATTGCAAAAGAGGCAGAGGTATTGTTTGAGCTCCTGGTTCATGCATTTGGTCTGGCCATCAGACTGCAGGTGGTAGGTGGTGGAGGTGTGGAGCTTCATGTTGAGTAGCCAGTAGAGCTCCCAGGTGAAGTCTGCTACAAATTGTGGACCCCAGTCAGATACATAGGCATTGGAGAGGCTGTGCAACTTCCAGACATTCTTCTGGTATAGGTTAGTGGCACCCATGGCAGAGCAGGTGGTGTGAGTAGGGATGAAATGTGCTTATTTGCCACAGAGGTCCACCACTACCATGATGGCATTATAACTGTGGGTGTTAGGGAGCTCTACAATGAAGTCTACCAAGGCAACACTCCATTGCTCTGTGGGGATAGGCAGGGGATGAAGCTGTCTGGAGGGGAGGTGACATTGGGGCTTGGTCCAGAAACAGAGATTGCATGTACTAGTGTAGGACCCAATATACCAGGATATCTGGGGCCACCAATAGTTCCAGGACACTATCTCTAATATTTTCCACTGGCCAGGGTGTCCTGCAATCCAGGAGTTGTAGCATTACTCTACAATCCTCCAGTGGAGCTCCAGATCATTGGGCACATAGATACAACCTCAGAAGGTCAGGAGTCTGTTGTGGAAGGCCCATTTGTCAGTGTGGATGGACTTGACACTGGTGATATGTCCAGACTTAAGTGCCCTGGCTGCCTGAGCAACAAGTTCCTCCTGAAGACTGTCCCAGTTTCCCTGCCTGATGTCCCAGAGAATCTCCACCTCTGCCCCCTCAATAGCTAAGCCTTCCATGGCTTGGATTGCAAACAACTTGGGTCAAAGGAGCATGATGTTGCTGTTGTCATCTCCTCCAGTGCCCTGGTCCACTCTCCAGGACAGGGTGTCCAGCTTCTCCATGCTCTGGCCTGGCTTGTGGTGCAGCAAGAAGTTAAAGTTGGCTAAGTAGAGGGACCACCAGGCCTGCCAGCAGTTGAGCTTCTTGGCTGTTTGGAAATACTCAAGGTTTTTGTGATCCATCCACACTTTGAACTCATGCCATGTGCCCCCTAGGCAATGCCACCACTCCTCAAAGGACTGGATGATAGCCAGCATCTCCTTGTCATGGATTTTGTAGTTGCACTCCACCACATTCAGACTCTTGGGTAGAAGGCCACCAGATGCCATTTTCCATCCTCCCAGGATTGTTGCAACAGAATAGCTCTGGTGGCAAAGTCAGAGCTATCAGCTTCCACCCAGAAGGGGGAGTTGTTGTCTGGGAAAAGGAGGATGGGTCCAGAGGTGATGGCACACTTGAAATTGTTAAAAGCCATCTGCTCCAGGGGACCCCAACTCTAGGCAGCATCCTTTACAGTAAGGTCAAACAATGGTTAGGCATGATGGGAGAAATCCTGGATGAACCTCTGATAGAAGTTAGTGAAACCTAGGAAGGCCTACACTTCCTTCTTGTTCTTGGGCTCTGGCCACTCTGCAACACCTGCCACCTTACTTGATCTGGATTTGCTCAAACTCACACTTCTCCAGTTTGAGATAGAGTTGATGAAGGTGAAGACATTCCAAGATAATGCATGTGACCTGCCAGTGCTCCTCCAGTGTTTTAATGTAGATGAGGATGTCATTGAGGTATATGCACACTGCACCTTCAGCTATCAGGTCCCAGAAGATGTCATTCATCATTGTCTGAAAGGTGGTGGGGCTGTTGGTGAGTCCAAAGAACATGACAAGAGGTTCAAATAATCCTTGGTTGGTCTGGAAAGCAGCCTTCCATGCATTTCCCTCCTGGATGTGTATGTTGTTGTAGGCTCACCAGATATCTAATTTGGTGAAGTACCATGCATCCCAAAGATTGTTGATGAGCTTGGAGATGAGGGGGAGAGGGTAGCAGTTCTTCATAGTCATGGCATTAAAAACTTAGTAGTCCTTGACAAGTCAGAAGGAGCCATCCTTCTTCTTGATGAAGAAGACTGGAGAAGCCATCAGGGATTTGGAGGGGCAAATGTGACTAGAGGCCAGATTTTCCTGTAGGAAGGCATCAAGCTCATCCTGCTCCTTTGGCACCAGTGGATAGACCTTACAGCTTGCAGGCTTGGAGTCCAGTATTAATTTGATGGCATGGTTCCACCACTTGTGCTCCAGGAGCAAGTCAAAGGAGGCCTTGGAGAACACATTCTTGAACATGTGGAGATATGGAGGTACAATGTCCTGGAGCTCCCAGAGCATGGAGTTTGCAGCAAATGCCTGGGCCAGCCACTGAGAGGTGGTCTAGCTGGCTCAGATCTCTGCAATAGAGAGCAGGAAACATAGGGTGGTGGCATATATCTGGTCTTCAATTTCCACTGCTTTGTTTGGGGACTTCTGATTGCATGAGCCATCAAACTTCCCTGTTAGATCCTCCTCTGGGGCCCCACTGCTGCTCCAGTCATTCTTGTAGAGGGCCTCTTTACAAGGAAATGCTAGGGGTAAGGGGTTCAGAAGGTCTAGATCTGCAAAGAGGAGATGGCCAGCCTGGCAAGCCCATATGGCCACATGCTCCCAAACCTCAGCCCAGCATTGTTCCTTGACCTTGGTGGTGCAGGTGGCACACCTCCAGAGGCATTGGCTCATGGTTACCTTGCCCTGGGCCCAATCTACTTTGGGGTTGTGCTCCTAAAGCCAGATAAAACTGAGGATTGTGTCTTGCTTGCCTGGGCTAGTGATGGTGAAGATGCCCACTTGGCATGGTTCTGGTAGCAGAGGACAAGATCAACCACAGAGCTGATAGCACTGGCCTCATTGGGTGTTCTGTCAATATTGAACACTGGGATGGGCTTGGACAATGGCCACATGGTCAGGCAGTGGCACTTAACAAACTCTGAGTCCAGAAACAGCCCCATAGCACTGCTATCCAGGAGGGCAGTGACTCCACAGGCCTGCTGAGTGTCTGTGGTCTCAATCTCTACATCAAGGCACAGAGAATTCACTGAGGGAGTTGCAGCTACCACATATCACTAGGGCAATTGGTGTTCCCAGGCAGGGTGGCACAGACAGGGCCTAATGAGCATCAGAGAACTCAGCATGGAGTCTGGAGTTGGTGTTTGTACATCTGGAGGAGGATACTGAGGTTCCTTTGTCTTAGAGTCATTGATATTAAGAGAAGCAATTTCATTTTCTATTGACAGACAAGCAAACCTGTTAGTACTTGGTGACAGAGGCATACACCTCATCTGTTGCTTGATTAAAAATCCTCCTCCAGACCTGGGAGGGGGGCACAAGCACCACTCTCCTCTAGGGTCAACTCTGGTGCTGGCCCATCTGGTGAGGGATCTCTGGCAGCATCCTTTGTGGCTAATAGCTGCAGGAGAAGCTCCTCCTGCTCTGCTGTGAAGAGGTAATGTACTTCAAGGCCTAACAGGCATTGTTGCACAAAGTGCCTGGGTTTTTGGCATCTCTGGCACAGTAACAGCACGGAGCAGTGCTGTCAGATGGCATCAATGTCCATGGAGATGCCCAGAGGTAAGGGCCATGGCATGGAGGTGGCTGAAGCAGAGGCAGGTGCCAGGAGTGCAGGGCAGGGTAGCAGAGAGTGGCAGCAGGGGCTGGGCAATGAGTTGGATGCATGTGGCATAGCTCCCATCAAATCTCCATGAGTTGCCACTGATCCTGGGCCACCTTACTGAGCAGCTCTCAGCAAGGTTGTCAATGCATTCCAGTAAGGCAGGGTGCAAGCCATCCTAAAAGATGAGGCATAGTTGGAAGCCATCAGGGTAGGCTGCTTGCTCAACTAGTGCCCAGAAGGAATTGATATACTTGTCCAGCATCTATTCTCTTGCCCATACTACTCTTGGTTGCATAGTGCTAAGGTGGCAGTTTTGGCTGAATTAATTAGGAAAAATTCTGCCTAGAAGTCCTTTTCAAAGGCTGCCCAATCTACAAAACTCCTGACACCTCTGGGGTGTTGAAACACCCATAGTGTGTAGGTGGAGGCACATTCCATCTTCATGTATGACAGTATCCAGGCTATTCTCAGCACATCAGAGTCAAAGGTGTCCCTACTAAGATGGATGTAGGTGAGGCAGGACTGGAGGAAGCACTCTCTGCCAGAGCAGTTGCCATTGTACACATCCAGGAGTGTGGGACAGGAGTCTGTGCTCAGGGGGCTACCAGAGCTGCCAGGAAGGCTGCTGGAGTTGCTGGGGATGTTTTCATGGCTGGGGGTGGTGCAGAAGTGGGAGTCAGGCATTCTAGTAGTGCCTGAAGAGACTGGGAAATGTGCTTGGTGGTTTGGCAAAGGGTGGAGAGTTTGGTCATGTGATGTGTGAGGGAAGTTTGGGTCACTTGCACCTGGTTCTCTAGGTGTAGCAGGCAAGTCCAGGCCTTGTCCTGGGGCACCAAGGCCTCTGAGGGAGTGTCTGGATTGGCAAGCTGAGACATAAAATTTCACAGGTGCTTAAGCCTGGTAGGGAAGTGACAGATAGGGGGCTCAGAGATTTTGTGTGGGCTATGAGAAGCTTTCAGACCAGGATTTGGAGACTTGTTTTGCTGTAAGGGCAACCTCCAGGAGCAATGGCTAAGTCACACAGCTAGCAGAGGGGAATCCAAAATATATTAGAACTGTAATCAACAATACAAATGGTAAACTAATCACCTAGCAGAGGGGAATCTGAAGAGAACAAGTCTAAGAATCCCCACTGCTTCGTGCAGCACATCAACAGGCAGCAGAGGCATGGAAACAACTGTGTATATGACTGGAGTTAGCCAAAGTACTTGATGAGGGATTACAGAAAGTTCTGGGGGTCTCTGGAGATCTCCAGGGACCTGTAGAATGCCCAAGAGATGTCAAATGAGCCCTGGGGGAGCAGAACCAGTCAAGGGAAGTTGGTGTTGGTCAGGCACAGAGGTCAGAAAGGGTAGTCCTCTGACAGTCTCATTGTTCCATCTCATCTTGCCAATCTATCAGTTTCCAATCTTATCAGTTTCCATCTTATCAGTTTCCTTTCTCATCTCATTCCTGTCTCTCATCCCTTTCTTCTTCTAAATCTTGTCTTGCCTTGTTTCTCTAAGTCTCTTATCTTGTCTCAACTCTCTCAGCTACATTTGGCTCCATTCCTACTCCCTCTGACATCTGTCACCAACTCTGTGATCTCCAAAACATCCTTGTGCCCCTAACTCAGATATAACCTCAAGTTACTCCCCATTCCTGCTCCATATAGCCTACTAAAGTATCTCAGACTTGCCCAAACCTTGTTCCTTCACCTTGTACTCTTTGTTTCACTCTTCTGGAGCTCACCAGAGCATGGAATTGTAGATGTAGATGTCATGTCCACCTAGTAAGGACTTGCCCAGTGTAGTTGAGCCCCCATGGTCAGCAGAAACTGACACCAACTATCTGATCTGAGGCAGCACCTGACTTTGACATAGCCAAGCCCCATTACATGAAGCCTAGTCCTTAGTCTAGAAGCACATGGTCAAGACCTTTTCTTACCAACAATTGCTAGCAACACCACCTGGCAACAAAGAGGCTTTGCCTTTCAATACAGGTACTGAAAGACACATGACCCTCATCTCTCCATTCTTCTTATCTCACTTAACCAACATATCTGAATGGCATTTACACTTCAAACTCTGATGTGCAGTATGATTTTTTCATATGTTTAATAGATATTATGCAGCTTTTGACATTGTGTATATATCCTTGGTAACTGTATTGACACCTAGTATGCATTGACAGACACTGTCACTGGTGGTGACTATTTTCCCTTCCTAACTACTTCCCTTACAAATTGTATAAATACTTCCTGTACATACCTAGCAAAAACAGAGAAAAAGCACTCCACCTAGCATGTCTTCAAAGTTCACTTAGCTCTCAAACTTCATATCTCTCTCTCTCTCTCTCTCTCTCTCTCTCTCTCTCTCTCTCTCTCTCTTTGTCATCATTAACAGCTTAGAAACAGCCTTGATGATCTAGCTTTTGATATAGCATGGATACCATCTGAGGGTGTCACCTTCATCTTTTGTCTTAGCAACATTAGCAACTATGGCTAGCAACTAGTCTTGTCCCTTTTGCTTAACCCTAACAACTTTTTCATTTGATCCCACTCTTAGCAACTTTCACTCTACCTCATCTGGTCACCTCCCTTCACCTCTCTAGCAATTCTGTGCTACTAACTAGCATCACACTCTAGTGACAGCAACCCACTTCTATTCACCCCATAACCATGTCTCTTTGTGCCCTTGTTCTGGGAAGTTTATCAACTCACCCCTCACTTATTACCTTCCTATTGCCAGCTACCCTATCTGATTGAATGTGATCAGGCAGCATAGGAGCACATCAGTGTACAAGCCTAGAGATTGTGTTTACCTGGACAGCTCAGACATAAAGACAATGCAACCATCACAGAAGCTGTTCCAATGCCACCTAGGGCCATTCAAGGTGAAAAGACAGGTAGGGCCATTAGCCTATTGACTGAAGCTTCCTACAAGCCTACATCAACTGCATCCAGTCTTCCATACCATTAAGCTATTCCCAGCCCCAGAGGATTCCTTTACAGGCCACCACCACCACTAGTGCTGGTCAACAACAAGAAGGAGTATGAGTTGGAAGAAGTACTGGACAGTAGAGTGTTTCATGGGAAGTTACATTTCAAGGTGAAGTGGAAAGGCTATGGCATTGAGGACATCTTTTGGGAACTGCAGGCAAATATACATGCACTAGCTCTAATCTAAGACTTCTACCACCAACACCCCAATGCCTCAAAGGCTATTCAAGGCATCCACCCCATCTCTGTGGCAGACCAAGCAATCCATAATTTCCTCTATCCAGTGCATTGGGACACTGCACTCTAGAGGGGGGGTGGTATCAGGGAACCTGACCAAGTCAGACCCCATTCTTGTTTTTCTTGTTCTGAGCCATCCTCACATCTTCACCCTTCCATCTTTTGGTGACAAGTACTTTCAAACCAGGGCTATCCAACAGTGCTATTTTAGGGTGGCTTATGCCTCAGAAGGCTGGAGATTGAGGCCAATTAAGATGGACTTCCACTTTTGGAGTTGGACTCTGGACTTAGTGTTAGGTGTGTTTTTATTAGAAGCTCTAGAGTCAATTTTCAAACACTGGCATTGGAAATCCTCAGACTTGTTCTCTTTGGATCTCCCTCTGCCAGGTGAGTAGTTAGACCTCTAGAACTCCTCATAGACATTGAATATACTTTGGATCTCCCTCTGCCTGTTGTGTGACTGAGCCACAGCCCTCAGAGGTTGCCCTTATGGCAAGGTTGGGGCAGGGATTAAGCACTGAGCTTTGACATCAAGGCCCTGACTTAGCACAGTAAAGCTGGGGCTGGGAATAAGCACTGAATTTTAAAAACAAAGCCCTAACTAAGTACAGCAAAGTTGGAGCTGGGATTAAGGGCCTTTTTAGATTGAGGTTGGGTTCATGTTAAAACTGGGCTTATCAAAAGTTATGACAAACACACAGTTGGGGATGGATTTACTATTGTCACTTAAGCACAGTGACTTGGTTTGGGAGAGCTAGTCACATGAATGTCACAATTAGTCACAAATTAATAATTTTCTATCTTAATGGTCATCTTCAGTGAAACCCTTTGGCTATCATAGTTTGGACTACCTTGGCTCCTCCAGATAGAAACTGGTCAACTCATAAATTGAGGGAGAAGAAAAACCAAAAAATTTCTGCTCTGTTTGCTGCAATTGGAGGAGCTGCAGCAGCAATTTCACATGCTGCCACTTCTATGAAGAAAAAGCCTCCTCATACCTCAATTCTGACTGGCCAGCACTGGCTAGAAGAGTTGTTGAAAGGCAGGATTTCTATTCAAAGCATGTCTTTACTTAAACTCAATAAGGTTTAGGCCATCTGACATGCTTTTATTATCAAATTGGAATGCATAGACATGTGTTTTGAAAACTTCTGGTTGAGCTTGAACAAGTAGCAGGTCTCAAGCCAACTAAATATGTCACTTGTGAAGAGCAGCTAGCTATCTTTGTTCACATTGCTTGCACTAGTTATGAGAACCAAGAGCTGCAAGAATGCTTTCAACAGAGTGGAGAGACCTTCTCAAAGTATGTTAACAATTCATTCAATTAGCTGATAGCCTCCTAACTCTTGCATAATTCTAGGTGTTTTTATTGCATCTTAAACATGCTTGTTTTTCTGAATTCTACCAGCAGTATGTTCATTTTCCCAATTCAATGGAGATTTCTTCTAAATTTCTTCAAAATCCACAATGGTTTCCATGCTTCAAGGACTGTCTTGGGGCAATAAATGATACACTTTTGAATGTCTTTGTATCCAAAGCCAACATCATGTTTTCCATAGCTGAAAAGGTCATTCACAGAATCTGTTTGCAGCAGCTTGATTCAACCTATGTTTCCACTATCTCTTATGCAGTTGAGAAGGCAGTGTAGCCAATGAACATGTCTTTTAAAGTGCCCATGAGACACATTTTGCTATACCATCAGGCAAATATTATCTAGGGGATGCAGGTTTTTCATTGTATAGTGTATTGCTTGTTTTATACTATAGAGTTCAGTATCATTTAAAAAAGTGGCAACAAAGTGGTCTTTGGTATTTCACAAAGCCTCTCTATTTGTACTTGTTCTAATCTTCATATTCTATAGACCTGCAGATTACAAATAATTGTTCAAATTACAACATGCTTCCCTTCAAAATTGTCAGAGAACAAATACTCCATGGGTAAAACCCAGCAAGAGCAGGCCAGCACAAGCAACAAGTGAGAGTCAAAGGAGCTAAGAAGTGGCTAAGAGTCAGGTGAGGGGCAAGTGCAGCAAGCTAAAGCAAAGGTAGCAATACTGTAAGGGGACTGGTCTCTGGACCATCCCACCCTTGCCTAGCTTAGTCCAACAGGATTGGCACCTTTATCTAGCTGACCTTTGGACCACCTGGCCCCTTCTTACTCCCTCACCATCTTGGCTCCCAGGCCTAATGGGTATGTTGTGCTTGGCACATGGCATATTCTTGTCAATCATTGATCCTTCTACTACTGGGCCTGATTAGTCAATAGTTTGTAGTCATCAGCCTCCAGCTTAGTAGTCATAGGTACTTAGTCATCAAGTAGCCTTGTAGTATAAAGGCAGACCTGGGGATAGAATATTCCCAGTCTGAACAATAGCATCACTTCTGGGTTTATTCACTAGCATGACTGTAAGCTTGGCCAGTGCAGCCTCTTGCCTTTTGCCTGCCTCTCCACCTTTGCCCCTCATTGAATGCTCACCTCTTGCTTGCTGGCCCTTGGCTGGCTGGCTGGCTGCCCACCTCTTGATGTGAGCATCAGGTCATGAGTGGTGGGCTTAGTTAGGACTATCCACAGCTGATGTCTCCTTACAGGTTGTCTGGACTCCTACACAGCACCCCTCTCTAGCCCACTGCACCAACCCTACTCCCTACTTGCTCTTGCCAGACATAACCATACTCTACTGCCCTGACATGCCACCCTACATGCTCCACACCCCTGCCCTCAAATTGGGCTGCTTGTCCCTCATCTGCCACCTGCTTAATTGCTTGCTGCCTGCTTGTTGCTTGCCACCTCCTTGGTCTCCAGGAAGACCAAGGACTATGTTGGCCTTCACCCTAGTGCCAGATGACCACTTGCACATTTGGCCTCCCATTCCCTGCACACCCCCACCTACTATCAACTCCACCACTTGCCATATGGCTTGCCCCTCACCTACTGTTTACTTAATTGCTCACCACTCACTTGTTACTTGCTATTGCCTGTGGTTACCTCTTCACTGGCTGGCTGTCAGTCAAACCTCCTACTGTCATCACCTCTACATTATGTGTACAGCACTCTACAACTACAAACTGGCTTAAACTACCATGCTCCTTATCATTGAGCCCTGGCTGCTCCCTTAGCCCTCTCTACTCCACTTGTGCTGCTCTTTGCATCCTTGAGTGATGTTCCCTACCCACCAGAAGTTGTGTCCATCAGATCAACAGACCTTGAGGGGAGGTTGATGTAAGAGGACTGGTCTCTGGACCATCCCACCCTTGCCTAGCTTAGTCCAACAGGATTGGCACCTCTATCTAGCTGACCTTCAGACTGCCTGGCTCCTTCTTACTCCCTCACCATCTTGGCTCCCAGGCCTAATGGGTATGTTATGCTTGGTGCATGGCATATTTTTGTCAATCATTGATCCTACTACTACCTGTAAGGGCAACCTCTAGGAGCAACAGCTAAATCACACAGCTAGCAGAGGACAATCCAAAGTATATTAGAGATGTAATAGGCAATACAAATAGTAACTAATCACCTAGCAGAGGGGAATCTGAAGAGAACAAGTCTAAGGATCCTCTCTGCCCAGTGCAGCACATCAACAGGCAGCAGAGGCATGGAAACAACTGTGTAGGTGACCAGAGATAGCCAAAGTGCTTGACAAGAGATCATGGAGAGTTCTGAGGGTCTCTAGAGATCTCCAGGGACCTGTAGAATGCTTGGGAGCTGTCAAACCAGCCTTGGAGGAGCAGAATTGGGCAAAGAGGGTCAGAGTTGGACAGGGGTGGAGGTCAGAAGAGGTAGTTCCCCAACATCACCCCCCCCCCTTTAGCAAGCAGCATCTCAACACACAAGGTAGAAAAAGTTTTGGATTACCTGGTCTGCTAGTCAGAGGGGATAGATTCCTTGGATGGCCCAGGGCATATCCAGGTTGTAGAACAATACAAAGTATGTTAACCTTAATGTTCAGACACAATAGCATGCAAACAACTCTATTGACCTGTAGAACAATACAAAGTATGTTAACTACAGGTATGAGTAAGTAACAAGGCATCATAGGTAAGAACAAGCTACACACCCTTAATGTTCAGACACAATAG
>JAGGAV010015854.1:0-17398 GCA_017657295.1 Termitomyces sp. DKA64
GGAAGGGTCGCATTATCCAGCGGTGTCATATGACATCACTCACCATAGACATATTTGTGCCGACGTTCACATATCCTAACGTAGCGTAGGCTCAGACCTTCATGGATCGTAGACTTGAAGGTCGAGACTACAGGTCTATTGCCTGTGGGGCTAGCAATAGCCAAGAAACGGGAAATGAAATGGGAAATGACGATCGTCGCCAGGTAAAAGCTGGAGCGGGCTGAAAAAATAAAATTGCTCTCCGGTCAGGCATCAACTCGCATCATATTCATCTCCAGCGTATTCACAAGCACATGGGGACAGAGTATTATCTCGTGAATGTGGAAGCCGCTTCAACTTGAATACCAAATCGCGCCATCAACGCGAAGATGGGGCATGATGTGTCAAGGCTGTATGAAAATGGCGTATCAAGAGTGCATCCGGCTGTCCGATCATGGCACAAGCTATGAACCGTACCGTATGGAAAATTGTTGTACGGTCACTGGGAACCGTACTGCCTACGTTGTGCAGTCTCAGAGTGGCGACACAGGAGTCGAATGTTGAGTGTGTGACAAGCAATATACTGAGAAGTTGCTGAGGCCTATACTTTCAAGGTCCATAACCAACAGCGAGGGTGAGGACAGTTGACGGTCTGCACTAATGTGGAGAATCAATAGTAGGGTATGCCGAACCGAAAAGATATTGAGGAATCAAGATTGTTGGTGTGCAAGTGCACCATAACATCCATGACAGCATACTACGCTGATCGAGTTGTTTTCGTTGTTTTGCCACTCGTGTTACATTTTGAACTGTAACCCAGAGGTATGACTTTAGCGGTACAATTTGTCATCCAGCTAAGATATGCTGGTAACAAATTAGGTTTGACATCGCATACGTCACTTTCCCAAACTTACCTATACTGAATAAGAGACTTATACACTAATTGCGCATCTACCATCACAATTCGCATTCATTTTTAGCGTTTCCTCCTTATTGAACCCGAAATGGTCAGAACTTTATCATTAGCATGGCGCATGATAATCTTACCTTCAAAACCAATATGCCTCCGAGTAGGTTACCTCCCCAATTGTGGATAAACGAGAATGACTTTCGCCGTTTCAACCTTTAGGCAAGTGAGATCACGAGCAAACAACGAGCAGGACCAACTTTTTTCTGAGCAGTCCCGCAACAATTGCAAGGATACTTTCGCTTCCCTTTCGCGCTAAACTCGCGCTGTTCGAACTATTTGAAAGTTTTGTATCAACAACATTATCGACAGCCGAAATGCACGGGTCATGTTCACCTCACGGGGTCGCATTTTTGAGACAGACGGCTGAGTATGCAAGGCAATATCCAAACGGAAAGGTCGAATCGGATGTTAGCAGTCGTTGATCTCTGACACTGCGAGTGATTGCTGGGGCACTCGTATTGAGTCCAACCTGTCTCGGGGGAAAGCGTCAAGGCCTATGTTGTAGTATGACGGTGAGGGTGTTCGAAGTAGGTCTCTCGAGGCAATTGAGGTATATGTTGATCAGGATCGTATCACGGTCACAGTTTTGTCATTGAACGCTGCGCAAACTGGAAGCGGGCAGTACTGCCGAAACTCACAGCTGATCTTCCATGACCAGTCGAAAACGAAGATCATTCACATCTCTCCTGAATGCATATGTGAGTTGCTATAAAGTCTGCGCTCGACGCATATTCGTGCTAATCGTAAGAGCGTGGATACGTTATGGGTAGTTGTGTTGATGGGTGATTGGCGGCGATGGCTGCGATGAAGAGCAAATTCAGAGAGACGTTTTGGTGATAATGCTCAGTGTCAGTCATAAAAGGGACCGGCTGCTCCCTTTTGGACACTTCAATGTTAACAGGCAGCAGCATATATGATATGGAACAAGTCCAAGCCGACTAAATGCCTGGAGACTGAGTAAACACTGTACATTGGTGACCAGCAACGGCGGAGTACTGTAACTCTGGGCAGAAAAACTCACTCGATATGACGCATCAAGCTGGGTATTGATGAGGACGTGGTGCCTGGTAGCGACGACGAGAGTCGTGAGGACTTGACTAGACGCTTAGTCACCAAGCACATCTAAGAACGCGGTTCTTGGTTTTTATAGTTTCATTGTCTTAGAACAAAGTTGATAAACGACTGACAATGCTGGCCCAATAAAGTGAAAGTAACCGACTGTTCGCATATATTGTGTATTGCGTAAGCATAGTTCGCTGCCAACAAAAAACAAAAGAGACATAATATCTGAAGTAAATTCGAGGAGTAGACCTACATTTCTGGGATATGTGACGTACGTAACAAGTAATAAAGTTGAAGTTCAGGGATCGAGGGTTGAAGATGTGGCGAAAGAAGGGGATAGAACAACTGATATTTCATCATTCTATCTTAGAAATAGTAATACATCGCACGAAATCTGCAGAAAGTGAGAAACGAGGTAGTAGGAAAAACAACACGGCGCCCACCAAATTTAGATTTGTGTGGGGCATAATGAGTCTTGGAATGTCTGCTTATGATGGAGGCGGAGTCCGAGGGCCTAGAAAACAATAACGTGAGGTAGAAGCAGGGCTTGGTAAGCAACGGACCGAAGAGACCACGAGGCGGCGCAGGTGGAGGCGGTGACATGGGGAATGCATTGACGGGTGTCGGTGCGAGAAGTGGATTGGCTGGAGTGAAAGAGCAGGGATTTAGTTTGTAGACTATACAGAAGGAAAAGAACTTACGCCTCCACTGAGCCCAAGCCGGCATTTGTGGTTCAGGAGCAGGCAATGCTATGGGAATAGCTACCGGAGCAGCAGCAGCAGCGGGCGGTTGTGCGATGGCCTTGGGGACAGTGCGCGCGGCTCGTTGTCGGCGTTCAGGCTGGGGATGTACGGTGCGCCAGCCTGGACGGGCTTGGACTGGAGTCTGGGGCACTTCAGGGGGTGCCGGTACGGCTTCTACCAGCGGTGGCTAGATTCGTCAGTAAACAGAATGGAGTAGAGAGTCGTTCGACGCACTGGTGGTCTCCAATCCGGTGCAAACTCTCCCCCTGAACCATGTTTTGATTTCATTTGCATCAACTCGGCGATCTCACTGTAATATCATAAGCGAAGAACCAACTAGAGTCGATAAAGGCACGTACTACTGCAGAGCTCTACGTTCGTCTCTCAGTTTCCCAACTTCCGCCAGCAGGATTCTAACTTCGTTTGCCAATGCTTTACTAAAGTCATTCAAGTATCTACAACGCAACAGTATTGAGCCAGAAACAAAATTGCCGAAAAACCGACGATCGGAGTGTACTTTGGAGGCTGTACCGGCGGCCCTGTGCCGTTCTTGTTCATTCTGGGCGAGAATGCCAGAGCTGGAAACGAAAAAACACGGAGGAGATATGAAATAAGAGATGTAGTGGTCGACGTTCGATTTTCGTGGCAGACGGCGGCCCGGCTATCCACTTGGGGTAATGTTCGGACGGGTTCTGCCGCAGGGCTCAGCCTTGAAGCAGCTCTCTTCGACTGTGGCTTCTGAACTCGAGCCGTTGGGATCCCCAAGGTCAATTTCAGAGGTCAAGGTTCTAATATTACAAGAGTAAGGTGTTTACCGAATCTACCAGATAGTGCAACATACGCACACTATGGCCAAAGCTCAATGCCATGTTATATCTCTTTACAGACGGTAAATGGCCTCAAGTCGCTTTTCAGATTCTGGCACTCTGTCTTGATAATCCAAGCATAAAAACCCTTCTATTTCCTGGACTGCAATTACATCTATCGTTGCTCACCATATGCATTCTCGCCCTCTGAATGGTAAACATCATACGTATATAAGGTTTTCTCAACCGCACGTCATTTTCTGTGGGTTTTTGTATCGATCTTCAATCACCCTCATTTACCTGTCCAGATCTCATCTCAATGATGGGTTACGAATATTTCGAGGAGGAAATGCTAGCCAATTATACTGTATATTCCGATTCGCACAATTGAAATCAAAAGTACAGGGCTTTTCGAATTGGGATGTACGTCCTAGGGTCATAATTTCTATAGAGGTCAAGCCACCCATCTTTCCTGAAATTTTCCAGCGCTCAAACGTGGTCAGAAGAGACTCTGAATGTCATTTAGTGTTACCTGCCTGTCTTCCTACTCCTGGTCAGAAGCGTTTCCGCTTTATCGATGGCGGAGCTTATACTCATATAAAGTTTCTTTTATGAGTATTGTACCGCTCTTCAATCATTCTCAGCAACCTGTACGTATCTACACTTGGTGCTGTTTTATCGACTAATGGAAGCAAACAGACTTCCCCCTGTGTTGAGTCGCCGAACCGGTCAGTATTTTTTCAGTGTGGAGCTATGCTGTGGAGTGCCTCACCATAATGCTATCATGAATGCTATCATGATAAAACTGCGAGTCGTATAACAGGTTTTTATTTCAAATCGACAGGGAGTATGAGCTAAAGAGAAACTATTGATGAATCATTGTTGTAGTAGACGAGAGTCATTCATCAGCTTCCGCCATATTTCAAGTGATAAAAGGCAATAGCAGTGGCATTACGACTCCAGAGACAAGGATTCTGACTATATGGCTGCCACGTGTCTCCGGAACGACAAAGGCAAAAGTACTGCATTATTCTCTGCTGTCGTTGACGTATCAAAAGGTTTTTGCATATTCACGCTCAGTCGTCAGCCTGTGCCGTGTTTGCTCAGTTCAGTCCAGTTCAGGTTTGGAACAGGAAAAACGTGTGGGAGAAGGAGGTAAGAGGAAGCAAGAGGCGTAAGGGTATAACTAATGACAAGAGCCAAATTTGATTTTCGTGATGGGAACTTTGCCATCAGGCAGGGGGCTTGGCTTGCGAAGTTAGGGTTTAAGCGGCTAGGTCAATGCCGAGAACTCCTGTCACAAATTTACCAAAGGAACTCTCTGTCCATAAGTACTAATCAAATTTCAGATGGTTATGTTCTGAGCCAAGCCACATACAACTAACTATATATCGATGCTTAACTCCCATCCTTGCAAGATTCATTCAGGTCCGTCAATGTTTGTTAACAATGCCTTGACGCTGCTGACCTTGGGTTCAAGATCTTTCCAGATTTCTGTCTGTCAAATTTATAAGATTGTGAGGCCGAGGGTATGTCCACGGTACAAGTTCCGGTATTGATCAAAACTAACTCAAGGATGAATCTACTTACAGTTCGGAGAACGCGGAAATCTACGTGACTACTTATGATCGCAGCATTATCCAACGCAGTCATCTTGTTGCCAGAGACTGCCCTCACCAAGGCCTAAGCTTCCGACAGCGAATTTAGGATTTGCTGATTCTATATGTACTCGGACACTTTTAGCAAGGATTTTCTAGGGACACAACCAATCTTTTTCCCATCCTTCGTACCTTGTGACTTCTGACTAAGCGTCTGGACTAACTCCCAGTTATCCGCGTATCAACCTCCTGCATCCCCTACTTCAGCAGGACATTAAAAGAGACACCCCTCGATCTCTTGATAGACCTTTCGCTCTCACGGCTTGACCCACGAGGAAGCGGTCCATAACTCGTCGGAACCAATGAACTAGCTTCTAGCTTCATGGTCAAGCGTTTGTGATACACTAACATCTTTGACATTGCATCCCCATCAGAGGACTGACTGTAAGAGACACTGACGTTGATCCCTGAATCAGATGTAGATGTTCATTCTGATGCGTTGCCGTTGTTACGTAGGTATTATTCACCACTGATAGCATTCACCACGAGCAAGCGATCACAGGAGGAAGTCTACTTACATTCCTAACTCAGCTGATGATAGGGTCTCATCTACCAGAGATCCGGACAACGTAATGAAGCTCAATGAAGAGCAGTACAAGAACTTAGATAGTTATCTGCATCTTCTGTAGCCATTTGTGCCCGCAAGCTTGTAGCCAAAACTCTTGAAATAATCTGTTCTTGTCTGCCCTGAACTTGTCAAGAGCTGTCAAAATTCAGTTTTCGTCTGTCTAGTTTTTATCCCGTTTCGTAATAGACTCACACCTTAACCCGATAATGAGGTTATACAACATTTTGCCTGCGACCATTCCGGAGGATATTCCTCGAACCCTACGCCACTTGATCCGTGGTAGACATCCTCCGTTGCAGCATCATACATGATCTATCTACCTGGGAAGGTGCCAATTATATGAGACGGAACAACGAATATTCAACACGCCATACACTAAGCTCTATTCAGCTTCCACACGGTGTCGTTTAGTCGAGTACTGATCCACGCTCCATTCGAACTGCTCCGACATGGTTCTGAATTGCTCCATCTCAACCTTCAGCTCGCCCTCGGTGCCCTCGAAACGAATTTCTAAGATGCGTAGCTTGCGAAGAGATGATCCGTGCTTCTGGCGGAAGCGAAGCTGAAGGTTGAGCTTATGAATATCGTGTCGCTCGCAATATCACCGCCGGATAAACAAAGTATGGAGCGATCGAAAAAGAATGTCTGCCTTTTCACTGTCTTCACCGAAGTATTCTAGTCCTTGCAGAACTTCGCTCGCATCATAATTGACATGGAGAGTCGTTACTCCACGGAAGTCGTCGAAGATGGGTTGACATATATCCGAAATTAGAAAGCAATTTAATATGGTCAGGTATTCCACTTGAGCTGTCGGCATGGTGCTGTAGAGAGCATTCAGCTGCAAATCTCTATCTCCAACGTTTTTACAAAATAAGGAAATCCTGATGGAAGCTTCTTCAGTGGATTGCAGATCCTTGAGTTGTCCCATAAATATAACGGAAGGCTCCTGGTAGGGGGTGCCATCAATCTCCACACACTTGATGGAGAGACGACTTGAAATGACGCGACTCAATAGGGATAGAGAGTCAAGATACAAGTCCTCTCCACTTGACACCGGCTTGATGACCTTGTACAAGTGAACAACAGTCTTTGGAGAGTGAAGAATATGCGAATAGGCAACGGGAAGAGCAGCAGGAGAATGGCCGATGTGGAGGAGTTCCAAGTGAGATAGATAAAAAATTGGCAGTGCCTGATCATTCGCATCAAAGTCATCAAAGTAAAAAGCATCGTTGAGAATGAGTTCTGTGAGATTCGGGGCACATTGAACGATCTTCATGATCTGACACAAACGAGGTCCACCTGCGTGGTTGAGACGCTCGAGAGTGAGGCTGGTCAGCCGCTCTAGCGAAAAGGTGCTTGATGTCGGCAGCATACATCCGTGCAGACAGATCTTCTCAAGAAGAGGTAGAAAGCTGGTAAATGATTCGTCTGGAAGGTATATGATGCGAAGAGAAGATTTGATTTTGATCTTGAGTGATTTAAGCAACGGTGCTGGTCTGGTCAATTGTGCGATAATCCTGTGTGCATTTGTCGCCGACTCCGTCCTGTCACTAAACACAAGTCCCTGAATTCGATGCATCTCACCAAATAAACGGTGCAGACCATCACATCCCTTGTCTTGTGGTGTGATGTATGTGTTAATGGAGAGCGGAAGATTACGAGATCGAACGGCAAGTGTTTCAAACCACAAGGAGTTTGGTTTGCGAAGGTACGTCCATAATTCCGAACACGGAAGGGCGACGCGTCGCCAACGCGCGCATACGAAGGAGACCTTGATCCAAGGGGTTTTACGTCCCTTTTCTTTGACATTAGGACCAGAGGAGACTTATAACTACGAATCGGTCTGGCATAGAGAGATGGCAACCATTCAAAGGCAAGCCCCAGGACTTCATCCGGAAGACGTTCTACGAGGCTAAGCGAGTTGTAGCGCGATTTGAGTTGCTGCGTCGACTTCTCAAGGAGGTTGAGATCGTCTTTGATCTGTTTGTAGAGGCTTTCTTTGACAGTAGCATTACTGTAGCAGGTGGAATCGACCGCAATGCCAGTACTGAGAAGCGGGACTATTTCTAAGGCGACGATCTCAAAGGTCAGATAGGACAAAGACATACAAAATCAAACACACCGTGCATGTGGCTGAACTTTCACCACCGTCTGATATTGAAGAAGAGAATTATAACAATCATAATAACGTCTCTTGTTCAGAAGTTTGAAGACAGAGAAGTGAAGGTAGATAAGTTGTTTAACGTACAAATAAGAAGCCTGATCCTAAAGTCGCTTTGTCTGACTGAGTTTGATTGTCAATCACTGTGGCTGTCCAGGCCATTGTTCCCGTCATTGCTCCTCATTTGTTCGGAAAATTATTTTGGAACAATTACAGGACTGCGATTCCTAGAGGATCATCGGCAAGCACAAATCCCCAATAGTCTCAGACCACTTGATTCGTATTGGAGTCGACCTTAAACGTCAACTACGGGAATTTATCGAATCAGAATAGCACAGTGTAATGGGGTGTCTCGAGTCATCACTGAGGAATGATATACGCAAGGGGAATGTGGTGCATGTCCTGTTGTTAATGTTCTAGACTAGTCAGTGATGATCAGGTAGGAAATTTGTGGTAGTATGGAAACGGATTCAACCACCTGCCTTTCATGCTCGACCTCGATTTTCAGTCTGAATCTGCAATATATCGTTTCGGAGTGAACTCTGACTGACAAGCCGAGTTCTGCCCCTTGCAACAACTGATTGTGCCTGGGCTTAGTTGGAGTCGTGTGAGAGGAGTAATGGATGTGTAAGAGATATCTCTGATCGTCATGCTCCAGGAAAGAAAGAAATGGCTGAACAGCTCCACTATGGGCTGCAAGTGGCGATCGTTGGAGTACATCATCATGACATTAAACAATGTGAAGCGCAGAAAGCCTCTCCAGAATCGGAGAACGGGATAAATCTGAATCATTCAGTGTTTAGCTTTCAAGTTCATTGAACAATGTGAGGAGGTCGAGATACTTCTTCTTATCGTTTTATTTAAGCATATGTAAAGCTGAGGAGGTGACTGCAAGTGTTTAGTATATGTGGGAAGCCTCGAATGTCGAGGAACATAGGGGTGAGTATAAAGAGTGTGGAGACTCGATAGGAGCACCGGAAATATGATGCCTTTCCCATTTGGTCTTCTAATTTAAATGGCTCCAGTGTAAAACATGAGATTGCCGATTAGCGTTCGGTAGCAATGTTCTCAGGCGCGGGGCTTAAGGTTAAGCTTCACAAAAGCCACCGTATCACTGATTGTGGAGGAAAATGATTCATACAAATGATTCAGACTGAACTTCAATGTGATGGTGATTGCAGCGCACTCAAGGTTCATTGCACGGATTGGGAAGACCTCAAGAATGAAATTGGACTGGGCGGCGTATGTCAAAATTTGTGATCCGTGTCGACGGGAAGTCTTCAAATAATGAATTCAACGTAAACTGTTGAACTTTAAATGCACCCATCGACACTTCTCAGTCTGGTTACCGCTGGAAATAAGGATCGCCAGATATGTGCAGGAATTCAGTCGCTGGGAAAGACATGAGAGGCAATGAGAAAAAATCTTCGAGCCGGATGCCGTGTAGATCAAGCGATGATAGATTATTGCGGAACGGAGAAATGACGCGGAGTTGAGTAGGATTCTAAGGTGTGTACCGGATATCACGTAGTGTGAATATGTGACTGTCTTGTTCCTTCCGATCGAATTTCGGGGAATGTGTATTCAAAAGCACTAGGAGGGCAAAAGCTGCTTGGCCCCAGACAGTACAAACCTGGCCGAGGGCAAATGGAAATAACTTCTGTCCATTCTTCATGGTCAGTTTTATGTAGTGATTATAATCCCCAGAACCTCGAGTATGCGTGCAGCAGAGATTACTGCTTTGCATCTGTATACCAACGTCATCCGGACGGAGCGCTGCTTCTACGAAAAATCCACTCTGTGCCTAAGGGAGCCTGAAGGGAGCACATGCTAGAATCGAGACGATTGATCTTGAACTGAAGATGTTCGATTTCCAGCATCAGGATATTCATTTTCTCTTCCACGTCACCAGCGTCACACAGGACATCTTGGACTAATGCATTGACAGTTGCATTTTGAGAGGTAGACAAGGGATGATTTATGAGAACGAATCGTTGCAAATTCCGCATATTCAAATACCGATGGCTGTAGGAGATGTCGAAATGGTGAGAACACAGAGCACGAATATCAGTGATGGATGTTGTGCGCTTTCGATACTCGTATTCTTCGTCAGGAACAAAGTGTGCGGGGGTCAAGCACACCTTCAGTAACGCGGTCATAATACACAAATGCAGGTTGAAATTTGGTAAGAAATTGCGTCGAGAACTTGGTTCGTCCCGTGACCCTCCGGCATGCGACTTAGATCAAGAATCAATCATTATTCTTGGTTGCGACTACAGATGGTTTCACGAACTTTCTTGCAGAAAATGCTCTCATAATACATACCTCGTCGAATGAGATAGGTCCTAGGTCCAGATCAACAAGACCAGATCCGCCAGCGTTGTGATTATCTTGTCCTCGTTGGAGACGCTTATTCCTTGAAGCATATATGACAGATATTCGAAAACGACATCGATGGAGTAGTGTCAAGATGAAATCGAGCTGGTGGAATCGCTGCCAAATATGTGATACACAAAAGTTCCATGTGCGATGTCAGATTATACTGGAGTCCAAGGAGCAAATCGGTGGATACGTGGAGGCAATGCGTGGGATAATTTATTCCACAATGCATATATTTCCACTCGACAGTTCGAGTACTGTTGTGGGTTATAACAAGGCGGCAAAAGCCGTGAGGCCCGCAGCCGAGCCATTTGTGGCTGTGCTACCCAAACCATGGATTACTCCACCTACCCATCTCTCACTGTCTTTAAAGACCATATGTCAACTCGCGACTTGAACTTCATCAATATATCCGCCGTATCAGTCCCTGCCCCTAGTCTTTCACAGTCCGCTCCGCTCGCCCCGGCTCTGGTCTATCGTCAATGTTTTCCCATTAGTGGAGCTCCTGCTCTCAATGTCATTTGTTTCATTCATTGTTCACGATCACACGTGTCTCAGATTGATACCAGTGTTCATATCCTCATCTCACTTCTCACTTGGGCATACCATATTTCCTTGTCTGGCACTGTTCCTGTCGCGGTTAGAAGCTTGTGCTATCAAAAGTGCAGCGGCATGTTGTTGATCCCATACGTTAATTGTGACATTGGCGTCAAGTGTTTGAAGTGAGTTTTCTTTCATACCGTGGCCTTGCGGAGTGAATGCGTTTCTTGTGAAGACATGGTCGTTGGACGGACAACATGTCGCGTCGAACTGCGCCTCTGAGCGTGCACCATGGAATGGCGGCCACAACCCCCGGTATAATGAATGAAGTTTTTAGAGTTCGAAGGATCTATTCTGGACATTGCATAATGTGGATACAAAGAAAAAATTGTGCTTCTTTACCGGAAAAAGACCACATTACATATGTTCCTAGTGGTCTTAGCCGTATATCTGGTCACAGCATATGAACTGAGGCAGGTGGAACTATATAAATCAAGTGTTTGTCCTGTTTTTGCAGAACCTTCTCTATATAAAGCGAACCCTATTCTCTAATACCTACTATCTTTCCTCTCAAGTACTTACAGTCAAGTTTCCAGATTCTTGCTCGATGACTCCCCCTCCCTCTAGTACGGTGTCCGTGGTGCAGACGCCTACTGCACCATTACACATTGAATTGTTCTATTCCAACGCCCTTCCAGGTTATCAAGAGAATCTCAATTGGATGGTTACAAAGGCCCTTGCTTCGCAGTCTGCCAGATTGACTGCAAATACACGGACTGACGAGGAGATTAGGATATTCCCCTCGCTGCCACCTTTGTACAAGGGACATCCTGACGTTCATATGAGGGCTGGCGTTATGAAGGCGGCGCGCCTTGTTGAAGCCTGCCATCCAGATGCAGAAAAGGCCTTCTTTGTGGCGGACCTTAGTCAAATCTACCGGCAGCACCGACGGTGGGTCACAGCCCTGCCTGAAATCCAGCCCTTCTATGGTGAGCGGTTCCTTGAAATATCCGTCTGAAACTTTGATACGACTTTTCCTCCGATTGCAGCTATGAAATGTAATCCGGACCCTTATGTCGTCCGCCTGCTTGCTGCGTTAGGTGCAGGGTTTGATTGCGCATCCATCGGAGAAATTTCCATGGTTTTGAATGTGGGCGGTATCGACCCTTCCCGTATCATCTTCGCCAACCGCTGTAAAGCTGTGTCATTCATCCAAAACGCTGCAAAGATGGGCGTCGAGACAATGACGTTCGACAATGCTGATGAGCTCCACAAAATTGCCCGTGCCCACACCAGCGAGAAGCTCGTCATTCGCATCCTGACTACCGATTCGAAGAGCTCGAGCCCGCTCGGTCTAAAGTTTGGCGCACCATTGGTAACTGTGCCTGCACTACTCACAAAGGCGCAGGAGCTTGGTCTCAATGTCGTAGGTGTCTCTTTTCATGTAGGGAGTGGGTGCTACGATCCTTCGGTATACAAAGAAGCGATAAAGCGTGCTCGTGCAGTTTTTGACATGGGGAAAGATATGGGATTCTCGTTCAACCTACTGGACATTGGCGGAGGATTCGAAGACGCACTGTTCGAAGAAGCTGCTGGGTTCGTGGCACAGGCGATTGACGAGTACTTCCCCGATCGTCAATGTTTGAAGATCATTGCGGAGCCTGGTCGGTTCTACGTTTCCAAAGCATTCAAACTTGCTGCCAACGTCATCGGCAGGCGAGTCCCTCTTGTCAACTCTGCTCAACAAGATGATGTGGAAACGTCGAATCAATCAGGTGTCATGTGTCAGTTTCTATTCTGTCATTCCACAAATGGTGTTAATGCTGCTTTATTTTTGTAGATTACATCAATGAAGGGATCTATGGTGCCTTGAACTGCGTTGTATTCGACCATAAGGTCGTGCAGCCCTACGTACTGTCGCTGAACGGATCGTTCCACGTCCCTGCGTCAGAACCCCAGGAAATGTGCAGTGTATGGGGTCCGACGTGCGATTCAGTCGACTGTGTGTCTCCCAAAACCTTCCTACCAAGTGCACTCCAAGTTGGAGACTGGCTTGGCTTTGACAATATGGGCGCCTACACCATCTGTGCGGCGAGTCGATTTAACGGCTTTGAAGTAAGCAATGTGACTTACACATTAGGAGGGCTAGCGGGATCAGAGGTATACCAGGCACTTGCTGCCTTTGCCGCAAAGCCCTATAGACTCTGAAACTGGCTATGTTTTTTTGTACGCGTCATAAATATATGGACTACGAACGAGGTTCATTCACGTAGAGGTTAGCCCAATCTTCCTGGATCAGGCCGACCGGCTGCAGTTCGATTGCTGAGGTGGGACTTTATGTTGATACAAATGCTGTAAATTTCTCAGAACTTTGACGCCACGATCACCTGGTTAATCCCTTGCTCAGGCACACTAACAAGACTGTCGAGAATCTCATGCTCAGGCACATCTTGAGATCAGTGGAGACGCTGTTCGCCTAAAACAGGAAACAGTGGGGTCAGACTTCGCAGGTTCAATTGATAGGTGATGAAGAGATCGATCTTAATGAGGGTGGTCTGTGCGTGAGGGCCTAATCATGCATCTTATCTTATCACCCGTGAACTTAAACCTCCACTGGTGCCATCTGCGTTGACAAGGAAGGAGAAAATTTGATTTGTCATTTCTTATTGGTCTCGTGGTTGTCTATGGCTTCCGGTGTCCAGACCCTGTTATTCGCGTGCGCTGCTGCCACTTGGGCTGTCTATATCTCGGATCTGCGGCTCAATAGACTCCAGTCTCCGCAATGGCACCTTGGAAATTCAAGGCCGATGGTTATGCCGAAACATCTAGGTCCGACGCATTGTATGCTGATATCGTGTTTGACATGTTCACCCCACAGACGGTTTAGAACAGTCGTCCGTTTATCAGTGTTTCTGATGCTTGATATCTATCCACTTTGTATTTGGGACGTGCTAACAGACCTTCTCATGTATTTAATGTCTCTTCATCCCTCATGAATCCTCCCTTTGACATTCACGCGCCTGGACTGCTGTTTGATCGCATATCGCCGTTTTCAAGGAAACTCTCACAGAGAAACCAGCTGTCAGTGCAAACACATTATTCGTTCATCCTTTGATGACTCCAAATGCCAAGTGACGACATCGCCGTCTGCGGCATGGATTCCCGCCTTTTACCGTACCTCACCGCTGACGTGATGACGTGTCTCTCCCGTCCCCAGCCGGAGATTGGAACATATTTTTCCGGTGTGTGGTGGAATTTATCTTGTCAAGCTCGTGCATGACCAGCACATGCCTCTCGAGTGTTTGTCCTCATTCAGGACGTGATCCAAGCTGGGGAAGGACGAAGCCCACACATGGATAATGTACTCACGCCGCCAACGAAGGGTCTCTGGATATTATGCCCCACTAAGATAGGTCTCAAACTCGAATGAAATTCGTAGCGTCTCTTTTGCACCGGCAACGTGGCACGGATTTCGACCATGATGTCGACGAGGCGAGGGTTCTCCAAGAATTATCGAATAACCAGCCGTGTGTGCAGAATTTGCGTCAAAGCTGAAGCTGGAGCTGCTGCCGGAGAAGCCACGGGGCGGTGTAGAGGGATAAAAAAGTCAGATGGACGGGAGAGGGGGATCGTCGAATTCCGTTCAGACTTCGTAGGTGAAAAGTCTACGGCATGGTTCGAAGTGAACATGACATGGAAGTTGTCAGTGCAGTTTAAGCATGTTGGGTACCTGTCTCGACACACGGGTCCGGCGCCCGTACCCAATGCGGCATGACAGTGGAGCAGATGATTGTTGGACATCTACGATCGTGCTTTCTGACGAGATTGGCATTCGAGTGTCGAGCGCGCAAACAAGGAATCGGTGGGGTCGCTGTGGTGTTCGACGAATTGCAGCGTCGCGACGAATTGCAGCCTCGCTCCCTACTTCGGTTTCCATTCAAATGAAAGGTTGTACGACAGACAGTTCGGATTCTTTGTGGAAAAACATGCGTTATAGTAGGCTATCAGCAGGGTCGGCGGGTTGTAGTAAGACATGACAACGGAGAGGAATGGAATAGGTCTTGGATGTAGCAGCTTATGTAAGGGTGAATTTGCTTTTCTTGACTCGGACTGGAGCCTCGAATGACCGAACAAGCGCGCCTGCTCTCGTCCATGTCCGCCGCACCCCGCTCGTCCCGCGCCGCCTCCTTCGTCTCGTCCCCGCTCAATCCAGCGACCCCACACGTGACAAATCCGTTTGCCTCTGCGCGGTCGTCGCGCCCCGCCTCGCGGGGGTCGATGCTGCTGTACCGGCTTGCGTCGGACGAGGAGCTGGGGTGCTCGGGGGCGCGGGACAGCACGATTTCGTCGTCGGACTCGCGGCGGGACTCTGCGTTTCCGTCTGGGCCGCGGGGGGTGCTGGTTGCGTACGAGTATGATCCAGCGGGCGACGAGCTGGAGCCGGGGGACGAGGAGGACCTGCTGCACGATCCCGCCGTGCGCGGGGTGGGAAAGTCGGGGATTCCGTGGCGCGGGCTGGTGAACGTGACGGTGCTGGCCGGGCTGGTGCTGGGGCTGCTGTGTCTGTTTGTGTTCTACCCCGTCCTCACGTTCTACCGCAACGAGGCGCGCAACGCCCGCATCGACGGGAACATCCGCATCAACGCCACCGGTGCGTCTTGTCTTGTCCGCCGCTGCTGCCGCTGACCCAGCCAGGCCAAGCCCCCGTCCTCTTCCAGATGCCCGACCTCATCGACATCACCACCCCCGACCACGCAAGGTCCCGCACCGGCTTCGACGGCCACCCGTACGACCTCGTCTTTTCCGACGAGTTCTCGCTCGACGCCCGCTCCTTCTACCCCGGCGACGATCCCTTCTGGGAGGCCGTCGATCTCTGGTACGGCGCCACAGGCGACGTCGAGTGGTACGACCCCCAGCAGGTCACCACCAGGGACGGCAGTCTCGTCATCACCCTCGATTCCGCAGACACTCTCCAGCCCGCCCTCACCCCAGGCTCCACCGCCCCCTTCACGCCCGCACAGAACCACGGCCTCAACTACAGGAGTGGCATGCTCCAGAGCTGGAACAAGTTTTGCTTCTCCAGCGGCTACATCGAAGTGTCTGTTGTCCTCCCCGGCGCGAACTCAGAGTCCACGGGCTATGCAAGTCCCTCTCTTGTTTCTTTTTGCCGCGCTCACCTCCGCTTCAGTGGCCCGGCGCCTGGACCATGGGCAATCTCGCAAGACCAGGGTACCCCGCAACGACAGATGGCATGTGGCCGTATACGTGTGTGTTTGTTTTCTACGAATCACTCACTCTCACACACAACAGGTACAACACATGCGACGTGGGAACCTTCCCAAACCAAACCCTCAAAGACGGCTCTGGGCCCGCCGCAGCACTCCATTCAGATGCATCCCGGAACAAGTACAACCACGAGCTGAGCTGGTTAAGCGGCCAGCGTGTCTCGTGAGTCTCGTCAGTCACTCCATCCGGCCTCTCACCAACAACCGCCCACAGCGCGTGCTCCTGCCCGGGATCAGACCACCCCGGTCCCTCCACCTCCGTCGGCCGCGGCGCCCCCGAAATCGACATTTTCGAAGCCGAACACGCAAAAGACACCACAACAGGCCAGGTCGCGTCCATGTCTGCCCAGTTTGCCCCCTTCACGGCCGACTATAATTATCTCAATGCCACCGCCGACCAGTGGGCTATTTATACCCCCAATGTCACAAGACCGAATACGTACAAGGGGAGCGCCGTCCAGCAGGCTGTCAGTGGCATAGTGGGCCTCAGGGAGGACATGTTTCAGGGCAGTGGCAAGAGGTTTACGACAATGGGTGAGTTGCCGCGCTCTATGTGTTTTTCCCGGTAACTCATCTTCCGCCCAGGCTTTGAATACTGGGGAAACCCCAACAACCCCGACGAGGGTTTCATCACTTGGCAGGTCGACGGCGTCGCGAGCCACCGTCTCGGCGCCGCTGCTATGGCACCCGACCAAGGTCCTACAGGCTCTGGCGTCGGCCAACGCCTCATCCCCGTCGAACCGATGAGTATCGTCCTCAATCTCGGCATGTCACCTAATTGGCAGACCATCGATACATCGACGCTCCTTTTCCCGGCCGAGATGCTCATTGATTATGTACGCGTCTATCAGAGAAGGGGCGCGACGAATATCGGGTGCAGTCCGAAAGATTTCCCGACCGAGGAGTATATCAGCGCACATAGAGATGCGTATTATAGTGAGTTTCATCGGTGATACCGGTGGACCGTCGTGATGACCGTGTGCAGATCCCAATACGACAACGTGGAATTGGGAAAAACCGAAGAATAGTCTTGTATGTTGCTGATCTTACCTTGTTTGTCGTTGTCGTTGACGGTTCTCTGTCTAGTACGACGGATGTTAGCCCACCAGCGTACTTTAAATCAACACTGTAACGTAATTTCATTCTGGGACTTATGGGACTCGCACTTTCGCATACCTTTCGGCTTGCCTGCCTGCTTTATATTCGCACCCCTCGCTCTTATCTAGTTGTGCATGCCTGCATGCACG
>JAGGAV010015855.1:0-17362 GCA_017657295.1 Termitomyces sp. DKA64
AGTTGGATACAAGTGACTGAGGGTGTTATGCACTATCTACTTGTATATATATGTGTCTATGTAACAATGGTGCCATTTGGCCAGGGGAGTTCATTGTGCCACCAGGGACACATGCATTTGCCATTGTGATGAGGCTGATGGTGCATCACAATTGGGGTTCCAACACTCCTCCTTACCAGAAAACTCATCTCCTCCTTGCATGAAATTGTGCTGTCAGTGCAGCCTGAGCAAGGTGTGGAGGTGGTTGAATCATGTGGCTGGTAGGGCCTTGGTGAAAAGGTTCACTATCTTATATTTCATGTTGATGTATCATATGCATATTTCATCAGATTGTGCCTGCTCTTGAAGGAAATGGTACCTGATGTCAACATGCTTCACCCATGAGTGTAGGGTAGGGTCCTCAGAGAGCTTGATTGCAGCATTGTTGTTGCAGAGGATAGTGGTGGGTTTTGCAGTAACATCATATCCAATCCCCTTTAGTAGAGCCTGCAGCCATATACATTCCTGGGCACTTTCAAATGCAGCCATGTATTTGGCTTTGCAGGATGATGCAGTGACTGTCTTCTGTTTTCTTGCTGCCCAGGACACAATGCCTGATCCCAGACTCCATGTGTAGCTGCCTATGCTGCATCATGTGTTGAGGCAGTTGGCCCAGTCCATATTGGTGAACCTGGTGAAACTGATCAGCTTCCATCACCTCCTAGTGTGAGTTTTAGATTGTGAGTCCCTTTTAGGTATCATACCAGTTGGATTGCTGCATTCCAATGCATCATGGCATAGGAGTCAACATACTGCATGAGTTGTTGTATGGTGTAGGCAATGTCTGGTCTGGTGGAAATGGCTAGGTAGAGTAGACACCCTATAAGAGAGCAATAGGGTATGCATTGTAGCATTAGCTGCTCACCCTTTGAGAGAGATGATTGATCAACTTTGCAAAGTTTGAGACCAGGTTCCATTGGGAGTGACAGAGGTGCTGCATCCTTCTGTCTGAATTGATGTACAATCTTGTCAATAAGGGCAGTTTGTGAGAAAGATACCATGGCACTATTGCAATCCCATTTGACTGCAATACCTACAACAAATCTTGGGAGTCCCAGATCTGAGATCAACCATACTGTCCACATTTGGTCTTTGAACCTGTTGTTCTCTGCTTTGCTGCTCACTATAGACAAAAAATTGTTGATGTGGACTGCTGCTATTGTGATCCTGGTGTCTGCTTTCCAGTAATAGATGCATGATTTGCATGGAAGACATGTAAACCCCCATTTGACCATATTGTCATTGAGTGTGTGGTTCCAGATACATCCCACTTGCTTCATTCCATATAAGCCTTGTAGCAGACAACAGACATACCCCTCCTTTCCAGGTTCCTCAAATCCTTCAGGTTGTTCCATGTACTGGGTTTCATCTTTGGGGAGCAGCCTATAAAGGAAAGCTGTCTTTATGTCAATCTGCATGGCATCCCACCTCTGTGTGGCTGCAAGGTGCAGCAGTATCCTCCATGACTCCATGCATGCAGTTGGTGAGGTGGTTTTTGTGTAATCCTGTCCATAAACTTGCTCATACCCCTTAAATACTAGTTGTACCTTGAATCACATGGCCCTCCCATTCTCATCTCATTTAATCTTGAATACAGGGTGACCTTTCCATATCTTCTGACTAGCTGGCACTTCCTCCCTTGGAACTAGCTTCCATACACCCATTTCTTTCAATGACTTTAACTCCTCCTTGTATGCTTCTTTCCACCACTTTGCATCCAATGATTCTTGCACTTCCCTCCAGGTACATGGCTCATCTCCAAGGTCAAGTGATATCAGGTTCTCTAATCACTCAGCAACATGAAGAAGTTGCCCAACATCCTTGGTGGATGCAATGTTGGCAAGGTTTGGTATGTTTTTGTCAGTTCCAGTGGGGTTGTTTGGTGGGCATATGTCTGAGGCATTTTCAGCCAGGTCCATGTTTTGCATCACAGTGGCAGTCTGCTTCTTCTCTGCCCTGGCCACCTTGATATGCTCACCTGCTTCATGTGATTCCTGGACTGCTCACTCTACCTGTGTGGTAGGTGGGTGATCTGGATTGCTATGTGCTATCAGTATGGGTACATGATTTGATTGTCTTGGTTCTGGGCTTGTTTCACTTTCCTGTGATTCCTCAGCTTGCTGAGGGGGTATGTCTTCTTAGGGTAATACCTGTGGAGGCAGCTCATCTTCATCTTTGATGGTAAATGGTGCTTCTGATGCTGAGGATTTGACTTGTTCAATGGATGTGAGCTGCTCCTCCTGAGCTGGGTTGGTGTCAGCAGCATTTGGGCTTATGATGTTGGGGATGATGGGGTGTCTGTCATGTTGCTCTAGGGAACAAATGTGATAGGATTTATATATCTTGCATATTCTTGGGTTATAGCATTGATAAGCCTTGGAGTTCTGGCTGTATCCTATGAGAACACAGTCAATCCCTTGGCCATACAATTTCAGGTTGTGCTGGTTTTGAATTAGTACAAAAGCCTTACAACCTATTTCCTTCATGTAAGAGTAGTCCAGCATTTGGTTGTACTATAACTGGAAGGGTGTCTTGCCATTGAGAGATTTGGTTGGTGTTTTTGCATGTAAGTGTGTTGTGGTTAGGTAGAACTTGTCCCATAAGTTTTTGGGGCATCTTGCTGCTAAATGCATCATTCTGGCCTTCCCTTGAAGTGTTCTGTGCATTCATTCCACACATCCTAAGTGTGCTGAAGTATATGGTGCTCCAAATTGTTGTCATGATCCTGTAAATGCAAGCCATGTGTTCATTTTGTTGCTCTTGAGCTCCTTATCATGACCTGTACAATATATCCTGACTTTCCTTCCAGTTTCTAGTTCTCAAGCCCTCTCTCATGTCTTGAGAGCTGGTAGAGCATTGTTTTTGGACTTAAGTGGTATATACCACAGCATGTTTGTATGGTCATCAACAATATCCATCATGTATTTGTTGCCTGCATGAGATTGCATGCTCATGGGGCCAGCTAGATCTATCCAAACTATGTCCAGCATACCCTCTGCTCTATGCCCTTCCTCCCACACTTTAGGTACCAGCATTCTTGTTTGTTTTCCAAGAATGCAAAGGTCACATTTGGGCTGTGAAAAGAGAGAAGTGGAGGGCATATCTGGGAGCAGGCCAGCATGTGCCATAGTTGCCACCACTTGATAGCTGGTATGACTTAGGTGCTGGTGCCATGTGTCAAGGTGGACAGGGTGCTGGACTAACAGGGCATGTTCGGTAAGAGCATTCTGGAGGTCAAGCATGTACAGACATCTGCCTGAAATAAGTGGTCCTGCTGCAAGGAGTGTCTCACTATTTTGGTCTGTGATGATGACTCCTCAGTCATCAAATGTGATGGATGTGCATGCATAGATGGCAAGAGCACTGACAGAGATCAATTGTACAGTTGACTTAGGAACATAGAGTGCATTTTGAAGTTCAATCTTGACCTTGCCTTATACATGGAGGCAAATCTTCCTGACTCCTATTACATCAATTGATGAACCTCCAACTCCTCTGATGGGGTGAGGATGGATAGGTTGAAGCATGACAAAGTTGGACATGCATGGGGAGATGTGTACAGTGGCTTCAGAGTTGACATAGAAGGGTTTTTTGTTTAATGACATGAGCAGTGTCTGTTTGGCTTGGTTGAGTGGTGCTACAATGGTGGTGGCTAAAATGGATGGAACCATATAATCATTCCAATCAATGGATGCTTGCAGTTCATAGTCATTAATGTCTGCCATAAAGCTATTATATTTGAAGATCTCAGTTGAATTGGGGTTTGTGGGGGTGAAAGAGGCAACTCCTGTGAATTTGTTTAGGTTAGGTGTAGTGGAGTCCAGCTGTATTTTCTGAAGATGTGACAAGTCAACCACATATGCTTGGCCATCATGGCCCTTTAACTGTGATGCCATTCTTGAGAGTCTGTGCTCCTCCTGTCTTTGATTTTCCTCCTCCTCATATAGCCTTGCATGCAGCCTTCAATTCCTCAATTGTCTTTCCAGCCATCCTGCCCCCAGGGCAAACACACCACTGTTTGGTATGGCCATGGCAAGGTTAGTTCAATGCATGGCACATGTCACAACACAGCTGTCCAGGACCATGGTTGTGGCCAGGAAGGTTCCCTCTGCTACCATTCTTAGCAGTGAGAGCAGTGTCAGTGTTTGAGGTTCTTGAGAGAGTGGTGAGGCTGTCTAAGGTTTGGAATAGTTGACAGATGTCAGAGGAAGTGTAGGGTTTCTCCTTGGTAGAGTCATCAAGGCCACAGGAGACTGCTGGATTCAAAGGACTTGTCATTATGCAGTTGAGTAATGTGATACACTCCAGCAGGTCCTTGTCAATTGTGCCTATTGCAAATGCATGGTCAATGAGGTTGCAGATCTTCTGAGCTGTAGTCTTGACTGGTTCTGTGATGCATGCATAGGTGGTTAGAGCCTCACAAATAAGTGCAACTTGCTTAACTGGTCCCTTGCACTGAGCTCTTGCCCTCAGTGCATTGTAACACTCTTTGGTAGTCCTGTCAGTTTTCAGGCCATCTTGCTTGGCTTCAGACACTGCTGCTCAAATGATGCCAATAATGAAGTCATTGTTTGCCAGCCAGTTGGTGTAGGCAATGGGCTCAGTGTTTGAATTGGGCTCAGTCATGAGATGATCTGGCTTGCTCTCTGGTGCAAAGATATACTGATCTAGTCTGCTCTGCTGGAGGAAGATCTCAAGCTTGTTTGACCATTTTGTGAACTTGCCAGTCATATAGTCAAAGGGTGTAATTGATGTAGGCCAGTGAGCATTGAGTTTGGTGGGGTGGATGCAAGGATAAGCAGCATCAGTTGTGAGCATTGTGGGAGATGTGTTGGAGACTGATCTCATGACTGTGATAAAGGGTGAAGGATTCAAGGGTCAAAGGTCTATAGAAACAAAGAGGTCCAGGGGCCAAAGACTCTAGAGAACAAAGACTTCCTAGAGGACAAGAGTTTTGTTGCATAGAGATAAGACAAGCACACATCTGATGAACACAATCAATTGGGGCTCAGGGCCTGAGAGTGTGATATGTGTGAAGCATGCAGGGATTTCCAACATTGTACTTCTTAGATAGTATGGCAGCAAACTCCCATAACCTGTTAGAATCCTAGCAATGACATCACACTATAGAGTTGATAAGTATATAATCCTCAGTTAGATATAAGTGACTATAAGTCTATCATACCTATAGAGTCAATAAGTATATAATCTATGGTATGATGTCAGTCTGAGATATGTGTAAGTTCTACTCACCCTCAGTTGGATACAAGTGACTGAGGGTGTTATGCACTATCTACTTGTATATATATGTGTCTATGTAACAATGGTGCCATTGTATTATTGCAGTGGCCAGGGGAGTTTATTGTGCCACCAGAGACACATGCATTTGCCATTGTGATGAGGTTGACAGTGCATCACAATCAGGGTTCCAACATTGCATCTTGTGAGTTGCATCTGGTGTAATCTGGTGTCTAATATTACTACCTGTAAGATGCACAAACATATCCCTGTCAACAAAACCAGACATTTTTTGATATTAATATTTTGATCAACAATGACCAAAAACTTGATATTTGCTTACAAATTGATAGAATTGCATTCATAATCCACATGCTTTTCTTCTGGCTTCCATGCCTATAAGGGTGACCTATGGGAGCAATGGCTAAGTCATGCAGCTAGCAGAGGGGATTCTGAAGTATATTAGAACTGTAATCAACAATACAATGGTAAACTAATCACCTAGCAGAGGGGAATCTGAAGAGAACAAGTCTAAGGATCCCTGCTGCTTGGTGTGGTGCATCAATGGGTGGCAGAGGCATGAGAACAACTGTGCAGGTGACTGGAGTTAGCCAAGGTACTTGACAAGGGATCACAGAAAGTTCCAGGGGTCTCCAGAGATCTCTGGGAACCTGTAGAATGCCTGGGGGATGTTGAACAAGCCCCATGGGAGTGGAACCAGTCAAGGGGAGTTGGTGTCAGTCAGAGGCAGAGGTCAGAAATGGTAGTCCCCTGACATCACCCCCCCCCCTCTAGTGTGTAGTGTCTCAATGCACAGAGTAAAAGAAATTCTGAATTGCCTGGTCTGCTGGCAAGAGGGGATATATTCCTCAAGTGGCCTAGAGCATGTCCAGGTGTTGTCTGTGGAACTCCCTGACCAGTCTGGGCACATGCATGTTCTTCCAGAGTTCCCAGGAGATGTCTTTGATTCTGTAGCCCTTCCACCTCATCTTATATTGTAGTTACTGCCAGAACAACTATCCAGGGTCTCTTCCACCTTGTACTCCTTGCTGTCATTGACCACCACCTCTGGTGATGGGGGTGCTGGGTGTTGCTCTGGAATAAGGTCTGCTGAAGCTGGAGTCAGTTTGACCATGTTAAAGACTGGATAGAGCTGGCACATTCCTGCAGGGAGCTAGAGTCAATAGGCTAGGGGCCCTACCTGCCATTCCACTGTGAAGGGTCCTAATTGCTGATGCAAGAGCTTTTTCAATGGCTGGGTGGTTGTAATATCAGAGATGTCCAGGTAAACTTGATCTCCAGGCTTGTACTTGGGTGGCAGGGTCCTTCCATGGTTGTAATATCAAGCCATATCATCCTTGGCCTTGACCAGTGCTGCCCAGACTTCCTCCTGTGCAATCTTCATCCAGTCCACAAACTTGTTCACAGCTTTGTTCTCTGAGGGTCAGGCCTGGTATTTGAAGCCCATGCATGGGTGACATCCAGTGTCCAGGAAGAAGGGCAAAACTTGGGTGGCTGCATGAACATAGTTGTTGTACTGAAACTCAGCATCAGGGAGGAGTTTGTCCCAGTTGTCCTGGTGCTCATTGCAAAAGAGGCAGAGGTATTGTTCAAGCTCCTGGTTCACACATCTGGTCTGGCTGTCAGACTGTGGGTGGTAGGCAGTGGAGGTAGGGAGCTTCATGTTGAGTAGCCAGTAAAGCTCCCAGGTGAAGTCTGCCACAAATTGTGGACCCCAGCCAGATACATAGGCATCAGAGAGGCCATGCAACTTCCAGACATTCTTCTAGTATAGGTTATTGGCACCCATGGCAGAGCAGATGGTGTGGGTAGGGATGAAATATGCTCATTTGCCACAAAGGTCCACCACTACCATGATGGCATCATAACTGTGAGTGTTGGGAAGCTCTACAATGAAGTCTACTGAGGCAACACTCCATTACTCCATAGGGATAGGCAGGGAATGGAGCTGTCTGGAGGGGAGGTGATGTTGCAGCTTAGTCTGGAGACAGAGATCACATGTACTAGTGTAGGACCCAATATACCAGGACATCTGGGGCCACCAATAGTTCCAGGACACTAGCTTCAATGTTTTCCACTGGCTGGGGTGTTCTGCAATCTGGGAGTCATGATGTTGCTCTACAATTCTCCAGCAGAGCTCCAGGTCATTGGGCATGTAGATACAATCTTAGAAGGTCAGAAGTCCATTGCAGAAGGCCCACTTGTTGGCATGAATGGACTTGACACTGGTAGTATGTTTGGACTTAAGTGCCCTGGCTGCCTGGGCAACAAGTTCCTCCTGAAGACTGTCCCAGTTTCCCCACCTGATATCCTGAAGCATCTCCACCTCTGCCCCCTTGATAGCTGAGCCTTCCATGGCTCAGATTGCAAACAACTTGGGTCAGAGGAGCACAATGTTGCTGTTGTCATCTCCCCTAGTGCCATGGTCTGCTCTTCAAGACAGGGTATTCAGCTTCCCCATGCTCCAGCCTGGCTTGTGGTGCAGTGAGAAATCAAAGTTGGCTAGGTAAAGGGACCACCAGGCCTGCCAGCAGTTGAGCTTCTTGGCCATCCAGAAATACTGGAGGTTCTTATGATCTGTCCACACTTTGAACTTATGCCATGCACCCTCCAGGAAATGCTGCCACTCCTCAAAAGACCAGATGATAGCTAGCATCTCCTTGTCATGAATTTTGTAGTTGCACTCCACCACATTCAGACTCTTGAAGTAGAAGGCCACTGGATGCCATTTTCCATCCTCCCAGGATTGTTGTGACAGAACACCTCTGGTGGCAAAGTCCAAGCTATTGGCTTCCATCTGGAAGGAGTTGTCATCTGGGAAAAGGAGGATGGGTCCAGAGGTGATGGCACCCTTGAGATCATCAAAAGCCATCTGCTCTGGGGGGCCCCAACTCCAGGCAGCATCCTTTGTGGTAAGGTCAAACAGCAGTTGGGCATGATGGGAGAAATCCTGAATGAACCTTTGGTAGAAGTTAGTGAAACCTAGGAAGGCCTGCACTTCCTTCTTGTTCTTGGGCTCTGGCCATTCCACAACACCTGCCACCTTCACCAGATCCATCTCTGCAGCTCCATGCAAGATGATCAATCTGAGGTATTCAATCTAGATTTGCTCAAACTCACACTTCTCCAGTTTGAGATAGAGTTGATGAAGGCAGAGACATTCCAAGACAATGTGCATGACCCAGCAGTGCTCCTCCAGTGTTTTAGTGTAGATGAGGATGTCATCAAGGTATATGCACACTGCACCTTCTGCTATCAGGTCCTGGAAGATGTCATTTATCATTGTCTGGAAGGTGGTGGGGCTGTTGGTGAGTCCAAAGAACATGATGAGAGGTTTGAATAATCCCTCATTGGTCTGGAAGGCAGCCTTCCATTCATCTCCCTCCTGGATGTGTATGTTGTTGTAGCCCCATCAAACATCCAATCCAGTGAAGTATTGCACACCCCAGAGATTGTTGATGAGCTCAGAGATGAGGGGGAGGGGATAGTGGTTCTTCACAGTCATGGTGTTAAGAACCTGGTAGTCCTAGACTAGTCAGAGGGTCAGAGGGAGCCATCCTTCTTCCTGATGAAGAAGACCAGAGAGGCCATTGGAGATTTGGAAGGGTGGATGTGACCAGAGGCCAGATTCTCCTATAGGAAGGCATCAAGCTTGTCCTGCTCTTTTGGCACCAGTGGGTAGACCTTACAGCTTGCAAGCTTGAAGTCTGGTATCAATTCAATGGCATGGTCCCACTGCTTGTGCTCCAGGAATGAGTTGAAGGAGGCCTTGGAGAATATGTCCTCAAATGCATGGAGATATAGAAGTACAATGTCTCAGAGCTCCTAGGATGCAGAGTTTGCTGCAAATGCCTGGGCCAGCCACTGAGAGGTGGTCTGGCTAGCCCAGATCTCTGCAATAAAGGGTGGGGGACATAGGGTGGTGGCATATATCTGGTCTCTAATTTCCACTGCCTTGTCTGAGGACTCCTGGTTGTGCCAGCCACCAAACTCCCCTGTTAGATCCTTTTCTGGAGCCCCACCATTGCTCTGGTCATCCTCATAGAGGGCCTCCCTATGGGGGGATGCCAGGGGCAGAGGGTCCAGAAGGTCTAGATCTGCAAATGGAAGATGGCCAGCCTGGCAAGCCCAAATGGCTGTGCACTCCCAGACCTCAGCCCAGCACTGTTCCTTGACCTTGGTGGTACAGGTGGCACACCTCCAGGGGCATCAGCTCATAGTTCCAGTAGCAGAGGACAAGATTGACCACAGAGCTGATGGCACTGGCTTTATTGGGCATTCTGTCAATATTGAACACTGGGATGGGCTTAGACAATGGCTGCATGGTCAGGTGGTGGTGCTTAACAAACTCTGAGTTTAGAAACAGCCCCATAGCACTGCTATCTAGAAGGGCAGTGACTCCACAGGCCTGCTGAGTGTCCATGGTCTCAATCTCTATGTCAAGGCACAGAGAATTCACTGAGGGGGTCATGGCTACCACATACTGCCAGGGCAATCAGCATTCCCAGGCAGGGCAGCACAAACAGGGCCTAACAGGCATTGGGGAACTTGGCATGGAGCCTGGAGTTGATGTTTGTATGTCTGGAGGGGGGTACTGAGGTTCCTTTGTCTTAGAGTCATCAATATCAAGAGAAGCAATTTCATTTTCTATTGACAGACAAGTGAACCTGTTAGTACTTGGCAACAGAGGCATACACCTCATCCATTGCTTGATTAAAAATCCTCCTCCAAACCTGAGAGGGGGGTGCAAGCACCACTCTCCTCCAGAGTTAACTCTGGTGCCAGCCAGTCTAGGAGTCTCTGGCATCATCCTTTGTGGCCAACAGCTGCAGGAGAAGCTCCTCTTGCTCTGCTGTGGATAGGTAGCATACCTTCAGGCCCAACAGGCATTGTTGCATGAAGTGCTCAGGTTTCTGGCATCTCCAGCACAGTAATGGCATAGAGTGGTGCTGCTGGGTGGCATTGACATCCATGGGGATGCCCAAAGGTAAGGGTCATGGTGTGGAGGTGGCCAGAGCAGAGGCAGGTGCCAGGAGTGCAGGGGCAGAGTAGTGGAGAGTGGCAGTGAGGGCAGGTCAGTGAGTCAGATGCATACAGCATAGCTCCCATCAAATCTCCATGAGTTGCCACTGATCCTGGGCCACCTTATATCAGGAGGCAATTTGCTCATTGTCCAGGCAGCCCTCAGTGAGGTTGTCAATGTGTTCCAGTAAGGCAGGGTGCATGCCATCTTGGAAGGTGAGGCACAGTTAGAGGCTGTCAGGGTAGGCTGCTTGCTCAACTAGTGCCTGGAAGGAATCAATATACTTGTCTAGCATCCATTTCCCTTGCCTGTACTGCTCCCAGTCACATAGCACTAAGGCAGCAGTTTTGGCTGGGTTGATCAGGAAAAACTCTTCCTGAAAGTCCTTTTCAAAGGCTGCCCAATCCATAAAACTTCCAATACCTCTGGGGCATCAAAACACCCATAGTATGTAGGTGGAGGCACATCCTATCTTCATGTATGACAGTACTCAGGCTATTCTCAGCACATTGGAGTCAAAGGCATCCCTACTGAGATGGATGTAGATGAGGCAGGACTGGAGGAAATGGTCTCTGCCAGAGCAATTGCTGTCATATGCATCTAGAAGCATGGGATAGGGAATCCATGCTTGGGGGGCTCCCAGAGCTGCCAGGAAGGCTTCTGGAGTTGCCAGGGATGTTTATTTGGCTGGGGGTGGCATGGAGGTAGGGGTCAGGCACTCTAGTAGTGCCTGGAGGGACTGGGAAATGTGTTCAGTGGTTTGGCAAAGGGTGGAGAGTTCAGTCATGTGATGTGTGAGGAAAGTTTGGGTCATTTGCACCTGGTTCTCTAGGTGTAGCAGGTGAGTCCAGGCCTTGTCCTGGAGTGCTGGGGCCTCCAAGGGCAAGCTGAGACATAGAACTCCATGAGCACTTAAGCCTGGTGGGGAAGCAACAGATAGGGGGCTTGGAGGTTCCATGCAGGCTATGAGGGGCTTCCAGGCCAGGATTTGGAGACTTGTTCTGCTGTAAGGGTGACCTCTGGGAGCAACAGCTAAGTTATGCAGCTAGCAGAGGGAAATCTGAAGTATATTAGAACTGTAATTGATAATACAATAGTAAACTAATCACCTAGCAGAGGAGAATCCAAAGAGAACAAGTCTAAGGATCCCCACTGCTTGGTGCAGCACATCAATGGGTGGCAGAGGTGTGGGAATGACTGTGCAGGTGACCAGAGTTAGCCAAAGTACTCAATAAGGGATCACAGAAAGTTCTGGGGGCCTCCAGAGATCTCCAGGAATCTGTAAAACACCTGGGAGACATCAAATGAGCCCTGGGGGAGTGGAACCAGTTGAAGGGAGTCAGTGTCAGTCAGGGGCAGAGGTCAGACAGGGTAGTCTCCTGACAATGCCATGGATTGACCCAATAGTTCATTAGTGGTATTCTCTAAGAATCTTGGGATAAGATGAACCAGAATATTGGCAGGATTAACAAATGCAAATGCATCATCACTCTCTATAAACCCAATTTGAGATATGCACTTCTCTTGATGATCAAGCCCATAACAACAACCCCAAAGAAACTCTAGTCATTCAAATAGTCCTCCACTTCCTGAAATTCATGCATGGCATGGAAACTCTTCACAATATGGAAATACCAGCAGGGATGGAATCTGTGGTCATCTTCATCTGCAAGAACCATAACATCAGACTGTCAACATAGATTGATTGTGTCTTGATCACATTGATTGTCATATGTAGTATAGCTAATGTGCAAAGTTTTATGCTCATAGATGATTGGATCTTTGATGATAAGATTTTCACAATGTTCATTTGTGATTTCAACATCTTGAGGAAGTAGACATGCTAAAAAATGATCATCAAGTTTGGGCATGAAGTTCTGATTTATAATTTTGGTATTTTAGCTACAAATAGTAAAACTTGGACATACTTTTATAGCAGGATCATTTTTATGCTTTTGCAACCATTGTAGAAGATTGATAGATGATTTTCTGGTCTTTGAAGTGTAATGGTGTTCCTCTGGATTGGTTGGTAGTAAAGTTTCCTCATCAACAATGTCTTTCATAACACAAGATCCAACATTTTGGCACTCATGTACAGCAATCTGCTTCTCAATTTGATATTTATTAGTTCATGCATAAAATGCCTTAATTTGTTTGTGTTCCATTTCACCCTTTTAAAATTATTAAATCAGATTTTGGAAAATAATCATGCCAACTCACAATTTGGGTTGAATAAGAATCTGCAGTACCAAAGCATCAAATTGCTTCAAGATAATGAACCATTGAATGAATCTTTGGAGTATCAAGTGTAAAGGATCTTAGTTTATTTGATAGTGCAATAGGCTCAAATGCTTTCATTTTGCCTGATTTATTTGCACTAATAGCTGCTTTTCTACATGCAGAAGCAGTAGCCTCCTTTGGTGTTTCATGTGTTTCAAATTCAGAACAGACTTCTTTAGCAAAATGCAAAGCTGTTGAGTCATTTCAGATGTTTGGCCACAAAATATTCCACTATACCAGTCTGTATGGAGTCACATTTTGGCTGAAGCATGCCAGGATCCCATAGCAAACAAAAAATTTTGAACTTTCTTGTTAATGCTGTGGCTGGTTTGTTGGAAAAGTCCTTCAAAGCATAGAGCTGCATTCTAATTTAACAAGCCTTAGATAGATTTTGGAGAACAAATATTGGCATTTAACATATCTACAATAAATCTTCAAAATCTCAAGCAGCAAAGCTATGCATTTCAAAAACATTGTTGTGAAACTTTTATATAGTTGACTGTCCAAAAGATGCCATTTTACAATAGCTGGTATAAAATTGAGATAGAATCAGATTATATAGGCAAACTTATCATGGATCCAATTCAGCAACAGAATTAGAACCATATGTATGCAACATCCAAATAAGATGTGCAAAGACTTGCTTCCAGATACTGAGTTCAAACTCATGCATGAGATCAGAAACAAATAGATCAAAGTAATTTTCTTAATTTGGCAACAGCAGCTGTGAGAATGCATTCCAAGCAGAGATAGTAAGTATCATTGATAAATGACTTGGTTAATTTCTTACCTCAATTGGCACAAATGGTTCAATAAGAATATTATCAATTGCTTTGCCTGTTGCAACTATCCCTTTGTGAGAATGTATTTTCTTGCTTTTTAAATTTGATCTTTATATGCTCTTATCTTTCCAATGATTTTGTGACCAAATAATATCATGAAGCTTTGTGCCAACATGCATGACTTGAAATCATAAGATTTGACACACTGCACAGAAGTAAGACCCCATTTGCCTGATGCCAGACAGCAGTGCTCTTGAAAAATATTGGTTTACAAACAGAAAGAAGAAATCAGTCTAATACAACATAAATTTCAGGACAATCTGCAGAATAGCAGAAGAAACAAGAATACAGCCTTTGACAAATACCATTGCCACAATCAAGACAATACCATGCTTGTAGATATGTTTGAATTTGTCTGTGAGGAGAACTTTCCAAGCTGAATGCATCGACTCTCTTTTGAAGTGTGTCAAAATAGACTTGGGTGCAGTAGTGTTAAACAGCTCCTTGTAATGATTGTGAATCAAGTCAGGAAGTCAAAAAGCTAATAGCATTGAGGCATGGTCAAATATCAAAAATTATAACTGACCAATGGAAAGTATGCAAGATGATTGATAAAAAAGGTATCCACAGTATCACAAATATATTTGGAAAGCCCACCAAACCACATATATAGCAGCCAACAAGATGCAGTGCCAAAATTTGCAAGACATGTGGAATCAGAATATAGCATAAGAGGAACAACAACTGTTTCTAGACCATTTTTGTCTGGAGGAATATCCTTCTCCATCTTCAAAGTCATTTGATATGTATACTTCACCATAGACATGCTGCTCTTGTAAGGCAACTAGTCCTCCAGACTGTCCCACATTTGCCTAGCTTAGTCTGTGAAGATTAGCACCTCTATCTAGCCAACCTCTGGACTGCTGGGCCCTTCTTACTCCCTCACCATCTTGGCTCCCATATTTAATGGGTATATCATACTTGGCACATGGTATATTGTTGTCTATTATCAATCTTTTTACTACCAGATTCAATTAGTCAATAGTTTATAGTCCTTGGCCTCTGCTTTGTCATAAGGCTGTAGTCAGTGGTCTCTGGGATTAGTCATAGATACTTAGTCATCAAGTAGTCATCAAGTAGTCTTGTAATATATATAGGGGACCTGGGGATAAGATCTCCAGTCCAGACAATAGCATTGCTTCTGGGTTTCTTCACTAGCATAACTGTGAGCTTGGCCAGTGTGGCTTCTTGCCTTCTGCCTTGCCCTCCACTTTTGCCTCTGGTTGTTGCTCACCTCTTGCCCTGTCATGCCTCTGGCCAGCTCACTCATTGCTTGCCTCTTGACTGGAGAGCCAGGTTATGAGTGGTGGGCTTGGTTTGGACTCTCCACAGCTGACATTCCCTTACAGCTCTGGTTCATCTTCTGAAGGTTTCCAAAACTGATGAAATCCACACCAGTGAATTTGATTGCAGTAACACTTTGAGCCACTGATTTGAAGACTTCAAGAATATCACAATGAAAGAAGTCAATCTGAAGAGTAGGTGCCTCCTGCTCACATTGATATTTGTATTGAATCAAAGGAAGAGGAATATAGACTGAGGCTTTTTCCTAAATATCACTTGCTGCCTATGGAGGAAGACCAGATCAGATTGACTAGTGCTGTCTGCTAGCAAATCACCCAACTGCTTATTTTCATAAGCTGCACTAAAGCCTTCAAAATTATCAGGATTGAAGTTTGGTGCTAGAATAACAGTATAGACAAGTTGATCCAGTGCTGCCAGAGTAAGAGATCCAGCAGCATAATACCAAGTCATGAGACAAAATAGAGGCATTTAAAAAGGGATAAAAGACTGAAGTTTTGGCCTTGGGCTGTTCCACAACTTTTTGGGCAGTAGGGCCAAAGCCAGCAAGAGGATTGCATGGATCTGTATCTGTATCCTCATGTACAAATGTAGGAGCATCAGCAACATGCTGAATGGTGAAATCTTGATCAGGATCTTGTGCTAGAGGAATATGATAGCATCAAAATAGTCCCACTTCATCACTTTCAGTTGTAAATGGCTCTGGTGAAGGAGATTGTTTTGGTGAGGGCTCAGGATCAATACATCATTGCTTGGTTTCATGAATCTCAGCCTGTCACTGATAATGCTCAGAAAACTGCCATAGTGGGCATGCAGGACATGGTTCAGAAGGTAAAAAATCAATGAGATGAGGTGGGAGTGATTGATTGCATACTCCAGGAATAGGCAGAACATTAGGATTGTCCATAGATTCCTCTTGAGGATCATGATATCTGGTGAAGCAGGTCTGGCAGGGGGAGAATCCATCATAGGTTCCAAGTCATCAGGCAGAGAATCTTGGAATGAGTAAGTGATAATGGAAGATTGAAGATTAAGAAACATTTATAAAAAAACAATACAATGTCACTCCAAATCATAGTACTCACACTTGATTTTTGATTCAGTGATTTGTAACAGCACAAGTGGTCTTTTGAAGGACTGGTTGCAGTATATGCAGTTAACATGATGCTAGGAGTAGTTATGCTATGATGGCAGTGGCATGTAAGAAGAGAGAAGGGTGAGAAAGGCAAATCAACAAGTTGCAAACTACTTATATACATGAATGTCATAAAAGAAGAGCCTAAAGAATTGAATGCAGATAAGCAAAAGTCTAAACATGATTTTTTCCTGTATGTCTTCAACTCTAATCCTGTTTTGTTCCCATCTATATCTAACTCTTGCTGTTGATTTTCATTGAACCTTACTATATAAACAGAAATCTGAGCCATGTCCTTGTCAGAACTCATATAAGATAAGATAGGATGAGATAAGATACGATACGATGAGATAAGATGAGATAAGATGGGATAAGATTGTCAATAGGTTTCAGCTGAATAATCTGTAATTTTATTCTATATGGTCTTCTATCCTTAATGAACCTATTTTGTTCTTGTCAGACATGGCAAGTGTGAATATTACAAGGCCCAGAAATACATAAAAGTATTTTTGCAGAGTCATGTGACCAATATATCAACATAAAGTTACACTTCTCCATTGACTAGGGCAATGCCTTCTCAACACTTTCCAGCAAAAAAATTGCTCCCCAGCTAAGAGCCAATCACAGCACACTAAATCTCAACAAAGGAACTCAGAGTGAGACAAATTCAAAGCTGCCCTGAAGATTGGCATCAATCATCAACAAGGGAAAGAACTGTAAGTGGATTCAGATTGTACTTTACTGCATAGTTCCACTAATTATGTGAATAGAAAGGCCTCCCTTGCTCCATTCTATGTGCTGGGAAGATTACTCCATGCATTGTGAATCTGTTTGTCAAGCTAAATGATGTTTTCATCAAGGGCCTGGTGGAGGTGGGCCTTCTCACCATATCTAAGACAGACACACATAAAGGTGATGTTGAGGACAAAGACTGGGAGAACAACATGTGTGGAAAAGAGGAATTGAATGATGAGATGGATGACTGAATAAAAAAGTGAGTTTTATCTTGATATATGCCACCAACAAACTAAATTTGTATCTAGACAATGGAAAAAAAGAATGCAGCTCAAAGCATTCAACACCATTGTGTCAATTGACCCAGTGATCTCACAGTACCTGAGAAAGTTGTGTAGTAACATTGGAACAAAGGACTACCACAAAATTAAATTGAGAAATTTTGTGATTTTGGTGTGCATATATTATATTATATCTAAATTTAAACTAATGTAACTCAGTTTGTAAGAGGAGCTTCAAGTGCTCACATTGCTGACACATGTAAAGTCTGTTGGGAGACATTCCACTAAGCCGCGTGGCTTAGTGAAATGTCTCCCAAGATAAAGTAAACTCAACCTATCCAGTCAATGGATCCCCCTCCATCCTGGAATTGCCAGGGTCAGTAACCACATGCTCATGATGTTTCTCCCAACCCATAATCAAATTTGGGCTCAAAGGCTTTATGCCAGGATATTGCCACTACTGGGG
>JAGGAV010015856.1:0-17326 GCA_017657295.1 Termitomyces sp. DKA64
GTGCTGTTCCCTGACCTTGGTAGTGCAGGTGGCACACCTCCAGGAACATTGGCTCATGGTCACCTTGCTCTGGGCCCGGGCAAGTGTGAGGAGGTCCAATGCCAATTATACAGGTGTTGGGACCATTTGCCACCATCAGGACCATCTGCCACCATTGGGACAATTCCTGAGGGCAGCAGAGACACCTCTGATATGGACAGTGAAGCCCAACCCAATGACATCCTCTGTAGGAGGGTGTTAGTGTTTTGGCAGAACCAGGTGGAGGTTACAAAGGCCTCCACTCAGCAGTGTTTGACTGTGAGAGTAGTCAAACATATAGCTATCCAGTGATTATGGAGTTATCCCAACTGACCCAGTAAAATTCATGGACCTGTACATGTTATTTCTCTCACAGGAAGTCACTGAGTACCTCCAGCAACAAAATTTATGTGGGTCCAAGGCATCCTTGGCAATGCCTTCACCAATCATAGGTGGGGATGCTGTAGACCCACTGTCTCCATGCATCAAAGCATTGACTCTATTGCATGCACCACAGCAACTGGGTGAGTTGCCACATGAGTATGCAGTGAGACAGGCTGCTGTGGACTGACAGAGGTGGGCCATGCTGGGGACCATTGTAGTTCCTGAAGTGGCCTCAACAGAGGCAGAGTCAGTGGTAATGGTGGAACACCCTACAGTATGCCATAGACCTGCTGGGTCTACATGGAGAGTACTGACATGGGAGGATAGAATTGTGTTGCAGCAATTCTGCAATGTGGACATGGAGGACTTTGGGCAGTCCCAAGTTGAAGATCAAGGAGTGGTGTTCCAGGGGAACACCCCATATGATGCTTGGTCAGAAGGGTATCAGTCCAATAGTCATAATTAACTAATAAAGACTGAGGAGTGAGGATTTTGCTCCTCACTGGACAGTGCCCTTGGAGGTGCTGTGGAGAGTTATTCTGTGCACCAACAACAGGCTGGACTGGAAGGTAATAACCCTCTGAGTCAGCCTGGATATGGCACAGGACATGGAGGAGGCTCTGGAGGGGATCCATCAGAAAGTGATTGGGCAAATTTGCTGCCCAGGAGGCCTCATCAAGGACTGGCAGGGCCAGGAGGAGGTGGTGGAAGACCTGGAAGAGGTCCTCCTTTCCCCAGATCAGGACCTTCCCTGCCTCTGGGTGGGGGTGCACCAGATCCACCAGGGCCAGACAATGGCCCACCAGGTTATGGGGAGGAAGATCTGGGGCATTGAGATGGATGGAGGAGGACTACTGTCCTCTCCAAAAGGCAGCCATGGCAGTTTTTGATGCCACTGCAGCATCAGGGGCAATTTACCACTTCAGGAGTGGAGAAAGCCCACAAGTATCACTGCCAAACAATGCATGATATTCTGAGGGCAGTGATGGAACAGATGCTCTCAGTATGTCTGGCTATATCTAATGGACTGAAGTCATGGAGGAGTGACTTATCCAAAACAATCATCCCATACTTGGAGTCAGCCAAGTTCAGTGAATATGAAGACTGGTTGATGAGCATCTGTGTGTTCTATGCAGTAGCACAATATGGTGGAGATGGGTGTAAGTAGGAGAAAGTCCTCATTTTGATGGACTTTTTGGCAGCAGATGTCTTGAAGTGGTACTTGCAACATGTAATTCATGTCAATCATGCCCAGTCACATTGGAGATTTGAGGATGTAATCCTCAGACTGTACAACCAGTTTGTGCAGCCTTTGACTATGTAGAATGCTCATGATATGGCCTATGTAGTCAAAGAGGATGTGCAAGGCTTCTATGATGCCTTGCTGGACCATGCTCAGAACATGGCTGTCTTCCCAGACAAGTTCACCATTTGTGAGCAGTTCTCAGAGGGAAAACCCTCCAATACATTGGTCACATTAATATGCAACAGTGGACTTGCTCCTGAGATAAACACTGTTGAGGAGTTTGTGTTTAAGGCTAAGGCCTACAAGAACAACATAAAGACTGCAGTGCACTATTTAGAGTGCAGCAGGAAAGCTCAGCCAGGGTGCCTTCTATCATTGGCAGCTATGCAGTCTCCCAAGCTTGGGACTGTACTGGCTAAATAAACAGAGCCAGTGGGATTACCATCTTGGTTGCAGCCTGTTAGGCTGGTGAGGCAAACCCATGCACATGTGGATAATAGGCCTACACTTCTGTGGAGTGGAATAGGGAAAGCCCCAGCTCACCCTGGGAGTGCAGTGCAGGTGGCAAAGAAGCACCTTGCTGCAGGGAAGAATGTGGTAGCCATAGCTTCAGGGCTGCCAGGCAAGGATGCAGGGCAGTCTGCTACTTTTAAAAGTGCAAAAAGCTTGGTCACTTTGCCCAGAAGTGCAGGGAGCCAGCTAAGCCAGCTCTCAGGGCATTTGTAAGGGTGGCACATAGTGCCACCCCATCAGACCTTGGTGATGTCAATGATGAGCAGGATGAAGAGCCTGAGGCTGTTGGTGACAACCCTGTGGCTGAGTCTGATGGGACTCAGCCTGGAGAAGATGAGTATGTTGAATTGGAAACATACAATAATGAGTACTATACTCATGGTAGCAAGAGTGAGGGGCTGTTTGCCCTCACTAAAGTGCCAGATGTGGGCCCTGGGGCACCTGAGCTGGGTAATGTGGTTTGGATGTGGAAGGTTACAATTATGGTGGTAAAAGACACCATAGTATATCTGGTACTAGCTGCACAAGAGAAGGAGTGTCTTGTGACATGGGTGGAGGTTAACAGCCACAGGGCATGGACATTGTGGGACTCTGGGAGTACAATGTCTGGGATTATGCTGTCATTTGCTCATGCTGCAGGGATACAAGTGGCACTGTTGGCCACACCTATTACCCTGCAACTTGGAACAATCAGAAGCCAATCTATTGTGAACTATGGTGCCCAGGTGACCATGAAGGTCCCAGGCAAGTTCAATGATGTCTATGTGGACATTGCAAACTTCAATTAGTATGACATGATTGTCAGGACACCATTTATGAAGATATACAATGTCCTCTTGAACTTTGTGAATGACCAGGTGGTCATTGATGGAGTGGTAGCTGGAGTTGGAGGATATGGATGGTCATGTGTGATGCTTTTATATAGTGGAGAAGTGGCATTACAAGCAGCACTGACTCAATGGTGGACTGGAATGGCCCACTGTGGAGGATGCAGTGGATAAGGATGACAGCAGGGTGGCAGACAGCCTGCCTGTGGACCATCTGTTGCTGCTGATGCTGGAGGAAGAGTATCAAAAGAGTACTCTTCAGGAGGGGGAAAGAGTGCACCAGAAGGAGCAGGATGATCCTTCTTTATTAAGGAAATGACAGATTTGGGATTGACTGATTCCAAAGCCAACCCTCAAATAGGTGTATGACCCATGGATGCCTCAGGAGTGGAATCAGGTTATCACAGACCTGACAAGGCAGGAAGGGGTGATAAGATCTACCCCTGCTGTGGAAGTGTATAGAATGGCCCAAGTGAATGAAGTATCTGAGCCAAGCAATTTTGAATACTCCTGGAATGAAGCTAGGAGTAGGACAGAATATTGTCCTACCCAGCTGAAGATCCCAGATGAGTCAGGAATTCAGTTGATGACTTTGCATGATAAGTATGCAAGGATGGTGTCATGGCTGAAGATGACAAAGGATGAATATTGTCCTTGGCACACAGGAGATAAAGCAAAGACATGGTCTCCCAAGCTCACAGAAGGCAATATTCCATGCCTTTGACAGCAGTGGTATGACAAGTTTCAAGATATTGTCAATGGTATGAAGGCAGAGCTTCCTCCATGGTGTGAAGTCAACCATGAAATCAATCTCATCAACAAGACCAAGCAGTACTTGTACTTCATGCTGAGGTGCTCAAAGTCACTGCAGCAACAATTGTGGGACAAGATTGACTGCTATGTGCAAGCAAAGTGGTGGGAGCTGTGTGGGGCTGATCAGGCTGCACCATTGCTATGCATTTCCAAGGAAGATGGGATGCTGCAGATGGCACTCAATGCTTGTCAGTGCAATGATAATACAGTTAAGGACATAATGCCCTTACCTAATCAGGAGGTCATACAGGAAGATGTGGCTCATGCACTGGTGAGGTTGGAGATTGACCTCACCAACACATATGAGCAAGTGAGGATACATACTTTGGACATACCAAAAACTGCATTCATAACCATTATGGATACATATTGCAGTAACATCATGCAGATTGGTGATTGTAATGTGCCAGCCACCTTTCAGCAATTAATGATGTTCATCTTTAGAGATGTCATTGAAAAGTGGATGTATGTGTATTTAGATGATATATTCATCTTTTTGGATTTGATTGAGGAGCATGAACAGCACCTTAGGGTAGTCTTTGAAAGACTATGTAAAAACAAGCTTTACCTCAAGTGGAAGAAGTGTAAGCTGTATGCTGAGCACATAGAGTGCCTTGGCCATGTCATTGATTCTCAGGGTATACACCCTGATATGGATAAGTTAAACCACATCTAGGAGCAGCACACTCCTAGAAACTATAATGATATCCAATGATTTGTAGAATTGGTGAACTACATTGAGAATTTTGTACCCAATATATTGGTGTATACAGGGCCACTTATGGCCATGATGCAGAATGGTTCACCATTTCACTGGCAGCCAATTCACTAGTGGTGCTTTGACATGATCAAACAGATCTGTGCTGAAACCCCAGTGATTTGGCCCATAGATCCTTGACACAAGGATCCAATATGGCTGATATGCAATGTGTCAAAGACAGGCATTGGAGCAATGTATGGACAGGGACCAAGCTGGCAGAAATGTCAGACAGGTGTTTTCATGTCCAAGAAAATCACAAATGCACAGCAGAACTATGCCATGCATGAGGTGGAGACTCAGGCAATCCTGGAAGCCCTCCTCAAACAGGAAAATAAGCTACTGGGATACCAAATCCATGTAATCATGGATCACAAAGTGCTTGAGTTCTTCAAAACTCAACAGAACCTGTCTCCATGTCAGCAACAATGGATGGACTATATGTCAAGGTTCAACTTCAATATCACTTGCATGAAGGGTGAACTCAATAAAGTGGTGGATTGCTTATCCTGCTACTTTTGAGAATGACTCCCCTCATGATGTGCATCACATCTATGACTATGTGCATGCAGATGCATGTATTGATCTGGATGGAGATGATCTGCCTCTGCAGCACTTGCATGAGATGCATGCTCAATTGGAGCAGATTTGTGCTCTCTGTGACAGACAGAGTTGCAACAATCAGTTACTGTGAGACCATCACAAAGCTCATGATGCAGAAGCACAGATCCTGGCCAGTGATACCAACAATGATGGACAAGTGCAAGGGCTCTGGCATGGTGAGTGTCCAGAAGATATGACACTGGGCAGGGCCATACTAGCTGTGGCTTATTGGCCCCAGCCAAAAGAGTGGTCTGACAGGGACTTTGCCCATTGTGTCAGGACTTCATATGGCAAAGACAAACTCTTTGCAGAAGTGCTGACCTGGCCAAAGGATTATAAATCCTTTAGGCTGAGGGACAAGCTCATATGGATGACAAACTTAATGGGGCATGAGGTACTGTATATACCTCAAGACTGTGACCTGGTGATGGCACTGCTAGACCAAGCACACTGTACTGTTGGGCACTTTGAATCCCAATAGACAACAGAATACATCTGTCAGTGGTACTGGTAGCCTATGGTTGTAGCAGATGCCTGAGCATTCTGCTCTACCTGCCAGTTATGTCAGCAGGCAAAAGGGAGCAGTCAGCTCCCTCCAGGGAAATTATACTCCCTCCTGATCCTAGTGAAGCCTTGAGACTCGATTGAAATGGACTTTATAGGTCCATTCCCCAAGGCTAAAGGGTATAACTATCTATAGGTAGTCACCTGTTGGATGAATGAGTATGGTGCACCTGATACTGATGCACACAACCATGACAGCATTCCAGCTATCTTGGATCTATCTGTGGGAAACCATGAGACTCCATGGTTCCTTGAGCTCTATTGTCAGTGACTGTAATCCCAAGTTCACGTCCAAATGGTGGCATGAAGTGCATAATTTATTAGGAGCAAAGCTCCTAATGTCAATGTCTTTTCACTCACAGACAGATGGGCAGACCAAACATGCCAATTATAATGTTGGGCAGATCTTATGCATGGTGGTGTAACCAGATCAGAAGGATTGGCCAGGTCAAATAGACCTAACTGAGTTCAGTATAAATGCAAGTGTGTCTGAGATGACAAAGTATGCACTGTCTGAGTTGAATGCTGGGTACATGCCATCTATGATATGAGAGATCTGGTCAGACACAGTAATCCCTAAAGGGATCCAGCAGTTTGCCCAGCAAGCCTTGGCAAACTTAGCTGCAGCACATAACACAATTATTGAGGTGTGTGTCTTCTAGATGCATGCTGCAAATGTGTGTTGAGGACTGTACCCTCAGTTGCAAAAAGGTGCATTGGTGTACCTAAGTGGGTTGGACTGTATTAGATACTGGAGGCAGTTAAGGAGACCTCCAACTATGTATTGGAGTTGCCAACAGCACTCCAGGAATGATGGATTCACCCCAAGTTCCATGTGTTACTGTTGTGCCCATATAAGGCCAGCAATGACACACTGTTTTTGAACAGGGTGATGCCAGAACCTTGTGACTTTGACACTCCAGATGACCAGGAGTGGTTCATTGATGAAAAGGGTTGAACCTCAAATTTGAGGTTTAGTGGAGTTTGGGGGACACCACTTGGGAGTCCCTTGAGACATGCAAGGACCTGGAGGTCCTTGACTAGTATCTGGAAGTGCAGGGTGGATGGCACCCTGTGCAGCTAGCTAGAAAGATGATGTCAGGTTGACTTAGCCTAGAATTCAAAGGGGCTGTCAGCATGATGGCTATCACACATTATGTCAGTCAATTTTTTGGCTGGCCACTAAGTCTACAAATTGTCATTTTTTCTCTACTGCATTGGTGCATAGCACCAACTCAGATTAAGAGACCCCTTGCCTGATGGGCAAGAAAAAGAAGAAACAAGGGGAGTGGTCAATGGTCTGCCAAGCTATGATTTGAGCTCTAGACAGAGCTCAAGGGAGCACCTAGGGTACCCCCTAGGATGAATTTTGTTGGATCAGGTTTGTTGTCTGGGGGCATGCTGCCCCCAATGGTTGGGGACAGGCTGCCCCCAACAGCAAGATTGAGGATGGGAGATACCAATACTGGGCTGTTGCCTCAGGACATGCTGCCCCCAACAGCAAGATGAGCACCTCCATAGGATACAAGGCCTGTGAGAGCAGGACCTGCCATGGTGCCAAATGTGGCCCCACCAAGCTACACTATGGTGATGCAACAGGCTCCAGTGCAGGGATGCAGTGTGCCCTCACAGCAAGGTGGTGGATTGGGCAGAGGACATGGGGAGACTAGGGCACCCTCACCAGGTTTTGGACAGTCAGGGGCTGCATAGCCTGTGTGGTCTCACAAATTTCAACAATATGTGGTGGCACAGTATAATGTGGCCCCACTGCCAGTGGCTGGACCTAGCTGAGCAATGGGTATGGCAGGTCAATGTCAACCTGCCATGATGTCTGTCATGACCCATCTCTGAACCCCCACTGGACCCTGGACCTCTCCTGAACCACCCCAGTAAGCCCAGAACATACTCCTCCTCACCCCCAACATCTACAACACCTTCCCACCCCCTGGCACCCACTCTGGCAACTCCTGAGGCTTCTCCAGAAAACCCCAATGCTTCTCCAGCAGTCCCTGTGATTCCTCTGAGATCCCCTCAGAGTCCAGGTAAGTCCACCCACCCTGGTGCACATCATGGTTATGTATCAATGCAAAACCACCACTGACTAGCCAGTCTTGGAATGCCCCAAACAACTGTACCCAAGACCTGCCCACATGACCTGACCTCAGACCCACAATCCTAGAGGAGTTCTCCCTGCAGATACTTAAGCCATGATGTAGTAATAGCTAAAGAGTCTTGATATTGCCTACATTCTTGTGCTTGTTATGTCTCTTGTGTATCTGTTTTTCTGTTCCTTATCATCTTGTTGAATCTGATTTCTCTCCTAATTGCATCTGTCTCCATCTTATCAGTCTTGATCTTATCAGTTTCCATTTTCAGTCTCTCATCTGTTTTCTAAAGTCTTGTCTTGTCTTGCTCCCATTTCTCACCTTGTTTCAACTTCCCAGGACTTCCCATACTCATAACCCAGACTCACTGAGTTCATGTTAATACTCTGGAGCTCTGTACCACACTTGTCTCCCACTTGCCAATCACTCCACTTCCCATAGGATCCACAGGAACACCCTGGACCTCCCCAGATCTCTGCTATCTCTTTTCCCTGCCCCAGTTCACTCTTCCAGAGCTCATTGGAGTTAGAGATTGTAGGTCTAAATGTTGTGTCCACCTAGTAAGGGGCTTGTCCAGTGTAGCTGAGCCCCCAGGTCAGCAGAACCTGACATAATATCAAGACTCTCCCCTTACCCCATTCCCAATGTCTAACTACAGTCCTGTGTATCCACCTACTGGTTACCTAACTGACTATTATGGTAGGCCAGCCTCCAACCCCTACTATCCCCCATTGTATTCAATGCCTAATTGCTATGTCACAGCCACCCTGCAGTACTGAGCCCTGGAACTAAACCACATCCCCTATGGCCCATCCATTAGTCAGGGCCCACCTCCAGACTGGCACTGCCCCTTGCTGTACCCCATTGAAGGGACCTACCCCCACCTATAGTCTGAAACTCTGTTGGCTCCTTGGGCACCTATGGCTCTGGCACCCTTGACTTTTCCCCCTAGACCCTACTATGCCTACCCTGCCCCCACTGTGACCCTGGTCCCCCTGGAACAGCTTGACAGATATTTACCCCCATGGCCTTGACCCTCCACTGCCCCTCTCCATCCAAGCCCCACCCTCCCCTAGGCAGCAAAGAGTTGAAACCTACATCCAACAATGTGATGAGGTCCTCTGCTCACTCCACCTAGCTCCCACAGAACTTGCCAAAAGGGCAAGGGCCCTCCTTGTCAGTCTGGGACACCAAAACATCATGGGAACACCAGAGACCTGGGCAGATCATCTCCTAGACTTCTACAAGTGCTACTAACAAGGCATCCTTCCCAAAAACATTAGGAGCACCCTTGGAATTGACACCAGCCTCTGGAAAGAACTTTGTACACTGGTTGACAAAATACACACCAGTCTGAACCCCCATCATTTTGAAGACCTGCTCCTTCCATGTGCAATGAGAAGAACCTGCCAGGGCCCCAGCTGAGGCCCCAACCCCCATTGCTCAACAATAGCAAGAGCTCAATGCCATGTCCAACATTCTGAGGTCCCTTAACCCCACTGAGGGATTATTTGACTAGCCCACTGCCCACACCCTGGCCCTCTCTGCTTGCCCTCAAGCTAACTCTGTCCCCAGCACCTTCTGCACCTGGGACTAGCCCACTGAACCCAAATGCCCCATTCAGAAACTTCCCTATTCCTCCCCTCCTAACAGTGACCCTGCTTCCACCCACATCCTCTTTTATATAAACAAGCCAGAGAACCCTGATGGAGAACCTGCCCCTTGAGAAGGAGCTCCCAAGCTCCCCAGGGACTGACCCCCCCCATGTTGACCTCTGCCCCTCTTGGAGGCATGCCCTGCCCCCCTGTAACAACCCCCTGCCCCCTCTCTGGCAGCCTTTCAGTCCCAGAGCTCCCAGGGCAATCCCTCCCCCTATGCCACCCTGACCCCCACCTATCCCCTTGCCTAACCACCATGCCAATGCCAACAATCTTGGACTGCCAACCCCCAGAGGACCCCCTTCCCCTTGCTGGGCCCTGGAACCCCCCCTAGGCAATGTTGGCCTGAACCCTGGCAGCAGACCTCCCAATGGTAGACCTCCCAATGGTGGACCCCCTGGTGGATGAGGCCCAGCCATAGATAACTTTCCCCCTCATTGTGGAGGTGGGAACAACTATTACTACTATTACAATGCTGGACTCTGTAAGGGGACCGATCTCTGGACCATGTCCAACTCTATTCCAAGCTTAGTCCAACAACGTGCCCACCCTTAGCACATCCAAACAACTGCTTGGCCCATCCTATCTCCTTCTGTCTTCTAGTAGTCAGCCTTGATGAGTCATATGCATGGACCTTACTCAGCATTGATTATTGTTAGTCATACTCCATTACATACTGGGGCCCGCTTAGTTAAATAGTATTAGTAACTGTACAGCCACCAATGTAATATAAATAGGCAGCCTGTGGATAGCATATCCCCAGGCTGAATAATAGCAGTATTCTCTGGCCTATTCACTGACTTGACTGTAAGCTTCTCTAGCAATGTCCAACCCTCTGCTGCCTTACTTGCCCCTCGCCCAACCCTTGCCTGCCTCTGGGCCTGCTCAACTCTCGCTTGACGCTCGCATCACCGCTCTGAGGAAGGAGTTCCACAGACACTAAGCCTTGCCCTTACAGGTTGTTCAGCCTCCTACACTGTCTGCCCCTCTAGCCACAGTAACCCATTCTATCCCCTACTATGTCTTCTGACTCTCGGTCTCCCTCTACCCCAACAACTCATACCCTTACAGCGGCCTCCTTTGCCCACCCTTCCAACTTGGCCTCCAGCATGCCTCCTGTCCCTGGAACAGGCCCGTCTGCAATGCCTTCCTGAACTGCCAACTGGTTTTCTCTATTTCAGCAGATGCAGCTGACACTTGCTGCCCTTGAAGCCAGACTAGCTGCCTTGGAGAGTGGACATGCCATTGCCACCACCTGAACCACTGGTAAGCATAGTAATGCTCCGGTTGCCCATTGTTCTGCTCCTCCTAGCCATCCTAAGCCCTCTGAGTCTCCCCAAACTCCTATTGCGCCCCCCTTTTGTTTCCGACAGGCTACGTGCTCTACTTTTAATGCTCCCCTAGCCATCCCCCTTGCTCAGAAACTCCCTCCTACAGATGGTAAAGTCCCTCATTACGAATGTGTGCTTGAGCTCCCTGACTCTCTTGTTGCGCACATTGTTGGACACCAGAGGCAGGGCCTTAAACAAGCCCATGACTTATCTGGCTCCTGGCTGGCTGCCTTTGCAGTTGATATGGCTGAAAGTGAAGGCCAACATTTTGTCACTATCTGGGGCACTGACCAGCAGATTGGTGAAGCTCTTGTGGTCTTTGGAAAGTGCATTGCTAAGAAGCATGTGCGTGCACTGCATAAGCAGCAATCTGGCAACGCTGTGCCAGCCCCCTCCAGGGAAAATGCTTTGTCCACCCCTAGACCCCCTACTCTGTCAGCACCACCTCCTTTCTCTATGGCTCTGGTGCCTGACTCTACCTTGGACTCCTCCAAACCAACTCCTGTACCAACTCCAGCCGCACCTTCACTGCCTGCTGGCTCGCCAATGGCCCTCTCTACTCCAACTCCAGCTCTGTTGTCCCCAATGGTCATTGACTATGCCTATGGGCATTATGCTCAAGGTACTTCTATGGCCCCACATGGCACCAACACTGCTTGACACTCTTGCCCAACCCAGGGAAGGTGAATACTGTTTGTCAAGGCAACAAACCTAGAGGAGGGACTGATGTAAGGGGACTGATCTCTGGACCATGTCCAACTCTATTCCAAGCTTAGTCCAACAATGCGCCCACCCTTAGCACATCCAAACGACCACTTGGCCCATCCTATCCCCTTCTGTCTTCTAGTAGTCAGCCTTGATGAGTCATATGCATGGACCTTACTCAGCATTGATTATTGTTAGTCATACTCCATTACATACTGGGGCCCGCTTAGTTAAATAGTATTAGTAACTGTACAGCCACCAATGTAATATAAATAGGCAGCCTGTGGATAGCATATCCCCAGGCTGAACAATAGCAGTATTCTCCGGCCTATTCATTGACTCGACTGTAAGCTTCTCTAGCAATGTCCAACCCTCTGCTGCCTTACTTGCCCCTTGCCTGACTCTTGCCTGCCTCTGGGCCTGCTCAACTCTCACTTGACACTTGCATCGCCACTCTGAGGAAGGAGTTCCACAGACACTAAGCCTTGCCCTTACAGACTCCCACCCTGAACCCAAAATGCCCAGGACAACACACATGATGCACTAGCCTAAGAAGGGAAGCTCAACATCCAGCAAACAGAACCCTTCAATGGCCAAGACCCCCAGAAATGGTGGACATTCCTGACACAATGTCTTACAAAGTCTTACAATGTTCCAAGCTAAGCCCATCACTTTCCAGCTTGAGAGCTCATGAGTAGCCTTTGCTGCCTCCTACTTACAGGGCATTGCCTTTGACTACTACACAGCATTGCTCTGGTTCAACCCCAACAACCTGGTGCTCTCTAATTGGCCTGCCTTCACACAGAAATTCTCCAGTAAGTTTGGGGTATTTGACACTGTAGCAGAGGTGGAAGAAAACCTCTACAACCTCTGGATGTGTGACAATGAACAATTCATGACCTTCATCATCCAGTTCAAATGGGAGGCCTATAAGACCAGTTGGAACTACAATGCTCTCCAGTTTTCCCTTCACTGTGCCCTCCCACAACAAATTAAGGATGTTCTCTGCCTTGCACTCAAACAACCCACATATGACAGATACAAGGTACTCATTGCCCAGATTGATCAGTGCTATTGGGAAGACCAGAGTGAGAACCAAGGCCCACAGAACAACTAGAACCCATCTGGCAAGCCAGGTTGGCAACCCAGAGCAACCAACAACTCCTGAACCACTGCCTCCATGGATGCCTGCTAACTCTGTACCCCAGTTCTTCCCCAGATGAGGTCCAGTTAATGCCCCTCAGAATTCTGGACCTCAACCCCCCCACCCAACTTAACACCACTAATCTCTGCAATGCTCCAGGCCCTCCAGACCCAAACCTGATGATTCCCTAGACCCAGATAATCCCCTGGACCCCACAAACAATCAGGAGGCCCTGTACACCAATTGGATCAGGGACCAGCCCTGGATTGATGTCCCAACAAAAATCCAGGCATGACAATGGAAGGAAGGAGCATGTATTCTGTGTAGTGAGCAGAGTCATTTCATCAATGATTGCCCTAAATGCCAGGTGATGGGACACACCATCTGGATCATTGACAGGAAAGACTGTGACTATCAGTTCATGGAAAACAACCCAGCAGTTTAGGTCCCAAAGATGCACTAAATCGCAGATCAGACTCTGACATCTTCTCTGCCTTGGCTACTTTCCTCCATGCAATGGTAATCACCATAGACACCCTCCTGACTCATCTCCCCTTGCACTCTGCCCACAACCTCCTTCTCTATACCACCCTCCCCTTCACCCCCAACCCTGTGCCTACCCTGATCAACAGCAGCACAACAGATAACTTCATTGACAAATCCCTGGCAGCCCTTGCTCCACAACCCCCAATGCCTCTCCCTCTCAATCTCCCTAAAACTCTTCAACGGTGATCCAACCTCTGCAGGTGACATCACCCATCATATAGAAACAAGGATCACTTTTGCCAATGGGCAACAGCAGGACCTTTGGCTACTAGTCACAGAGTTGCATGCCTCTGCCCCCCTCATTCTCAGGTTTTCCTGGCTCTGAGTGACTAACCCTTGTATTGACTAGTCAAGTCTCACCCTCTGCCTTAATTGGGACAACTTGCCTGACCTGGGGCCCATCCCCTTCAACATCCCCTCCACTCACAATGTTTTGGGAGTCACCCCTGATGTTCCCTGAACCCCCCCACAGCTCTGCTCCCAATCTGCATGATTATTCATCATTAATGCCTGCCTCAGCAACTCCCCTGTTATCTTCTGTGCCCTTGTCAACAGTGGAGCCTCCAGAACCTTCATCAGCAATCAGCTTAACCTCCTCCAGGAACCCCTCAACACACCTTTGAAGTTACAGCTGTTTGATGGAAGATCTACCACTGCTGGAATCACCAAATTTCATTTTGGCTCCCTTACACTCAACAATGGCCTGCAATTCCTGACCTGCCTCCTCATAATCTAACTCCCAGAGGTAACTCCAATCATGCTTGGACTCCCTTGGCTGTGCAATGTCAATCCCAACATCAACTGGCAGGACCTTACCATGCAGTTCCCTGGCCCCAAAGCCTGCCTGGCAGCTGCCATCACCCTCTGTCCCTACTCCCCCCATGACCCCAGTGACTCCAATTGGGCCTCCAGCAACACCAGAGCCACTAGAACCCCCACATTGCCTAAGGATGACCCTAGAAAGGAGCAAGAGATGCTCCTGCCCTGAACTCCTGCAGATACACCCCAACAGCTTCCTCCCAACATCCCCTGCAACTAATACAAGGGCCTGAATTACCTGACTTGGACCCTGACAACCTCAGCCCCCATCACTGCACCTCTGATGCCAGGAACTTCTCCTGCACTGGTCCTATGACCACACAATTGATCTTGAAGATGGCACCTCCCCCCCTTTTGGCAAGATCTACAATATGTCAGAGGTTGAACTCCAGGCTCTCAAAGACAACCTCAACAACATGCTTGAAAAGGGTTTTATCTGACCCTCAATCTCTGCTGCCAGAGCCCCTGTCCTTTTTGCCAAGAAGAAGGACAGTTCCCTCCATCTTTGTGTGGATTACTGGGGACTTAACAAAGTCACTAAAAAGAACCAGTATCCTCTCCCCCTGATCAGGGATCTTGTTGACTGCCTCCACAGTGCCAAGGTTTACACCAAGATAGACCTCTGGTCCAGCTACAGCAATGTCTGGATCACTCTGGAACATGAATAGAAGACCACCTTCCATACCCACTACAGCCTCTTTGAGTATTTTGTGATGCCCTTTGGTATGATTAACTCCCCCACTACCTTCCAATACTTCATGAATGGTATCTTCCACAACATGAACAATGTCTTTGTTATTGTATACTTAGATGACATCCTCATCTATTTGAACTCTGTGGAAGAACACTGGAGCCATGTCCAACACATTCTAGAATGACTCTGGAAGTACCACCTGCATGCCAAATCCAAGAAGTGCTCCTTCCACACCACTGAGGTTGAATACCTAGGGGTTATCATCACTCTGGACAGCATATGAATGGACCTGGCAAAGGTAGAAGCCATCCTCAACTGGCTCTCATCCTGAAATATTAAGAAGGTACAGTCCTTTTTGGGTTTTGCTAATTTCTACTGCTGGTTCATTGACAACTACTCCAGCATCACAAAACTCCTCAATTAGCTCACCCAGAAGGACACCCCATGAGACTGGGACAGTAAGTGCCAAAGTGTGTTCACTCTCCTCAAGAAGGCCTTCACCTCCACCCTGATCCTCCACCACTTCAACCCCACTCTCCCCCCTGATCCTCCACCACTTCAACCCTGCTCTCCCCATCATACTCAAATGCAACACCTCCAATTATGCCATTGCTAGGATTCTCTTGCAGATGGGCTCCAATAGCAAGGACCTCCACCCCATTGCCTTCTACACTCATTCAATGATCCCTGTGGAGCTCAACTATGACATCTACAACAAGGAGCTCCTTGTGATCATCAAAGCCTTCTGACAGTGGAGGGCCTACCTTGAGGGAACCCTGCACCACATACAAGTCTGCTTGGACCACAATAACCTTCAATACTTTATGACCACCAAGCAACTTAGTCAATGACAAGCCTGCTGGTCAGAAACACTATCTGAGTATGACTTCACCATCCACTATTGCCTGGGATGACTCAGAGAAAAACCCAATGCCCTTACCCAAAGGCCAGACATCTACCCAAAGAAGTTGTTCAAGGCCAAACAAAATGCCTTCAACCACCATATGATAATCCCCCCCAAACATCTTCATGCTGTACTGATTATAAATGAAGAAGGAATCCTCCATCAAATCTGAAATGCTCTCTGGGACACCTACTTCATCCAACATGACCCCTGAAATTGCCCCACTGACACTCTGCCCCCTGACCCTGCCTTTACACTATCTCCAGACCTCCAACTCCTCCTTCACAATGGCTGGATATACACCTCAGGCTATAAGTCTATCCACCTTGACATCCTCTGGCAGCACCATGACCACAAGCTCCAGGGACACCTGGCAATATGTAAGACTCTCCAACTGATTTCCTGGACTTACTTTTGGCCAGGAATAAAGAAGGATGTCACCTGGTATGTATGAGCCTGTGAGCCATGCCTCTGAGCCAAGGTCCCCCAACATTGCCTGTATGGCCTGCTAAAGCCCCTCCCTGTTGGCTGCCAGCCATAATCCTCAATCTCAATAGACCACATCATTGAGCTCCCTATATCTGAGGGTTTTGATGCTATACTTGTTGTGGTTTGCCAACTCACCAAGCAAGCCCTGTTCATCCCCTGCTGTACCACCAACAATGCCCCATGGTTTGCCAAGCTATTCCTTGAATATGTCTTCTCCAAGCATGGGCTTCTGGACAATATCATCTCTGACTGTGGTCCCTTGTTCATCTCCTGGTTCTGGCAATCTTTATGCAAGGTGCTCAAAATCAAGACCAACCTGTTGACCACATATCACCCAAAGACCAATAGACAAATGGAATGAGTAAACTAGACTCTAGAACAGTATCTCTGCCTCTATGTCAATTACTTATGGAACAACTGGTGTGCAGAACTACCCTTGGCTGAGTTTACTTACAACAACACTCCCCACTCCACTACTGGGGTCTCCCCATTTTTTGCCAACAAGGGTCTCACCCTGTCCCTCAAAGACATCCCCTCACATGTCACCCACAAAGTTGCCAAAGACCTCCAGTCCCTTCACCAGTTCCTCTGGGATGAGATCAATACTGCCAACTGGGCTTACTCCAAGCATGCCAACACTTGATGCAAAACAACCCCTGACTGGACCCTCAGTACCCTCATCTGGCTTGACTAGCACACCTCAAGACCCAGAGACCCTTGGTGAAGCTCAATCATAAGTGACTTGGCCCCTTCAAGATCCTCTGGAAGGTCTTGACTCATGCCTATCAGCTCAACTTACCTCTGGGGCTGAAGGGCCTCCACCCTGTGTTCCACATCCACCTCCTTGAAAAGCACAACCTGGATCCCCTCCCTAGCCAACACCCAAGCTGACTCCTGCTGGTCAAGGTCAAGGATGAATACCACTATGAGGTCAGCAACATCCTCAACTCCCACCTCATCCACAGTCAGCTTTGGTACCTGGTCTGTTGAAAGAGCTATGGACCTGAGAATGACACCTGGGAATCCAGAAAAAACCTCTCCAGGGCTCCTGCCAAACTCTAGGATTTCCACTGGTGACACCCCACCAAGCCCTGGGACCCCTAGGACTAGCATGCACAAACAGCATCTGTGGGCCTAACCCCTGCCTCTGGATTCAGTAGGGATTCAACTCCCACCAGTATCAATTATGTCTTCCTTTCTTCACCC
>JAGGAV010015857.1:0-17292 GCA_017657295.1 Termitomyces sp. DKA64
GCCAACCACTCCTCTCGCCTCCTCCCTGCCTCCACCTCCACCCAGCACCCCCTCACTTTTACAGCCCCCCACCACTCCACTGCCCCCACTGCCTGCATCTCTAATTGCCCCAACTGCTCCTGAAGTTCTCATACCTCCAGGGCCCTGACAGTGGCCTCTCTCACTGCAGCCTTGTGATCACATCAGGCTGCCTCCTGATCCCACCATGCCACTTCACTCTCTCCTCAGGCCCCCCAGAGCTCTTTCCCTCACATCACCAACTGCTCCTCCAACTCAGCCACCTGCCATTGCAACACCTCAACACCTAACTCTGGCACCAGACTGGAACTCCCCTGCAGATGTGCCACCAAAACCCCCAAGTCCAGCAAATACATGTAGTCTCCAGAGGGACTGGCCATTGCCACCTCACCCCAGAGCCTCTTATGCAGCCCCACCTCCAGTGGGGGAGATGCCCTATGCTTTTCTTTGTCTCTAGAAGGCAGAGCCCCCTCCTTGTGCCCACTCCACAGCAGTTCTACCTTTCCCTGGGGTTGCCCCTTGCCACCCTCCCCCCTAGGATGCACAGACTGTGACACCCCTCCAGACACCCAACCCCTTCATCCCTCTCCCAACTGCTCTGAGACCCACACCTAGTCCCACCCCTGCTCTTCTGCAATGCTCACCACCTGCCACTCCCAGGACATGGAACATTTCTTGTGTCTTGCATGACATGGCAAGCACATGGAGAAATTCCAGTGAGACCCCACAGCAGGCTCCTCAAACTTGCACTCCTCCCTGTGATGAGCACAAGTTACACACTAGATGGTTAATTAGCCAGGGGCATGCAAGCCATCAATAAAACACTGACTTACCAGGGCTTCTGCCAGACACCAGGCTAGGGTGGGGGGCCCCTGGATCCCCCCCATTGCCTCCACAAATTGCTCTGCTGTGACCTCCTCCTGCCTAATCCTCTGGGCCTCCAGCACCACCTGCACCTCCCCCAGCTCCAATACTGATTTTAAAGGATGCCCCAACAAACCAGGGGCCAACCCAGTAGACTGTCTGGGACCCCTGGGAAGAGAAGGGCCCCTGGAGGACCTGGCCACAGCAAGGGACAGCTCTATGAGGGAAGATCAGTAGACTTCATCTCCAGAAAGAGTACACCTATGATGACAATACATGGTGTCCATCCAATGCTGATCTTGCCACTGGTCATACTCAGCTTGACACTCCTCATACTCCACCTAGACATCAATGGCATTCTCATCAGGAGGGGGGGTTGGGGAAGATGAGGATGAGTTGGGCATGGTGGGCAAAGCCATGGGAGGGTAATGATGGTAGGCTGGACATGTTTTGGTCTTCTTTTATTTTTTTTCTAGGGAGCTTCTAGTTGAAGAAGTTGTCATGCTTTGACTTCAATTCCCATGCCACTACCATCCCCTGGAGATTCCCTCACACCTCAAAGGGTCTTGATGCTGAAGGGGGGGTGATGTCACAACCCATCCCTGAACCCCCACCTCACTCTGGACCTCCCCCAAACCTGCCCAATAAGCCTAAGATGTATCCTCCCCTCATCCTCCAACCTCTGCAACACTCCCCTACTCCTAGTGCCTGCTCTAGCAACTCCAAAGGCTTCTCCAGAAAACCCCAATGCTTCTCTGGCAATCCCCATGATTCCCCCAACATCCCCTCAGTGTCTAAGTAAGTCCACCCTCCCCCAGCACACATCATATCTACATATCAAGACAATACCACCACCCAACTAATCAGTCTCAGAATGCCCCAAACAACCATACCCAAGACCCACCCACATGACCCAATCTCAGACCTGCAGCCCCAGAGGAGTTCCCCCCACAGGTACTTAAGCCATAGTGTAGTAATAGTTAAGTAGTCTTAATATTACCTACATTCTTGTGCTTGTTATGTCTCTCATGTATCCATCTTCCTATTCCATATCATCTCATTGAATCTTATCATCTCCTGGATTGCATCTGTTTCCATCTTATCAGTCTTGATCTTATCAGTTTCCATTTTCAGTCTCTTGTCTGTTTTCTAAGTCTCATCTCACCTCATTTCCATCTCTCATCTTGTCTTAACTTCCCTGGTTAAACCTACAGCCCCTCCTGTTCCCCATTGAAACCCCTTCCACCTGAAATCCTTTGAAAAACTCCCTGCACTCATAACCTGGACCTGCCAAGTTTGTGTTATTACTCTGGAGCTCCATACAGTGCTCATCCCCCACTCACCTGTCACTCCACTCCCCCATATAATCTATTGGAGCACTCTGGACCTCCTCAGACCACCACTATCTCCTTCACCCACCCCGTTTCACTTTTTTGGAGCTCACCAGAGCTAAGGACCATGAGTGTAGACATCATGTCCACCTAGTAAGGGACTTGCCCAGTGTAGCTGAGCCCTCAGGTCAGCAGAACCTGACACTGACCTCCTCAAGGCCTCAACATTCAATGTTCAACATGTGGACTGACTAGGCCTTCATGTCACATCAGGCTCCTGTGCTATGTATGTCATCAGCTTCCATGCTTAGGAATGTCCAATATATTGGTTGCCATTGTTGATGACATCAAGTGTGTTGGCTGCCACCAAATCCTCTCACACCTGAGAAGGTGACTTTTGCATAATTCTTTTTAAACTTTACATATTTAAATCATCTTTTTGTTACCTTTGAACACTCTCATTCCTACCTCTGTCCCCTTGCACCTTTGCCTGTTTCCCTCCCCACTCACTTCCTCATATCATCATTCTATCTCAGCCCATACAATGGCTTATATCATTAGTCCAGCACAATTATATCTAATAATGTAAAGTTCTTAAATCTTCCTGTGGAAAATGATTTTGTGTGTGGATATGCAAGTCCAGCACTCTGGCAGCACTTGACAGCATGCTCAAGCATTGCATTTTCAGTATGCTTGCAACACATGAGACCTATATGATAGTGGCTCAAATCTGTAGGTATATTTTTTTTCAAGATTGGGTGCATGCTGTGCCCAACTTTGAGTACAGCTATTGATACATAAATATATAAGCTTTCTGTACTGAGGTATTGTCTGAGCATTGTCATAAAAGATCTCTGAGATTTCTGAATGAAACCAATATATGATGATGTCTGAATACATAACTATGATGGTGAGATGTGGAAAGTGGTATAAGCTATATAGAATAATGCTCAAAGCACCTTGCATTTTGCATTTTTGTCTTACCTTTTTAACTAGGTTTCTTTTCAAAAAAAATACTGCATAGTATCCTTTTTGTAACCTTCAGATGGCTTATACTTTGATTTTAGACATTCTATAGACTATAGAATATCCAATTGAATTTCTATGCTTTTCATGGCATCAGATATCCACAAGACTGGTGATGATCTTGCTTCATACATCTGACATTCTATAGATTATAAAATATCCAACTGAATTTCTATGTTTTCCATGGCATTGGGTATCCATCAGATTGGTGGTAATCTTGCTTCATATCTTCATCTTTTCTTTGGATGTACTGCAGAGAAGTAAGTAGCAGTAAGCATAAGTGGGCCCTGGGCAACAGTTCAAGCATTTGCTGAACAGAAACCTCCCTCCACCTATTGCCTCCATCTAAATCTGGCAACAATGACTCACTGCTGCTTATATGCACAGAATAGATAGTATTAGTGTACAGCCACCACTGTGACCAACAACCCCTGTAACCACCAATCTATATCAAAACTCATGTTTGGTGGTTCTGCAGATGCTTTACTGAGCTGTTCTGGTGCTCTCAATGGAAGACATTTTACAGGCTTTGTATTGAACAGTGTAATTATACATTCAAGCTCTTAAATAAATCCTCTGATTATCCAATGAAGTTTCAATGTCCACTTACCATAATGAACACTGCTGTAACCATTGAGATTAGGCATTTTACCCAGCTGCTGAACTCTTCACAAATGGAGCAGTACTTGTTGCTCCACATGATAATATGAGTCTTGCCATGTCATAGCAGAACATAGGTAGAGGGAGTGTAGTGATGCCAGGAGGGCTCCCAGCAGCCACTATTATCAGGCCAGCTTCAGCTGGTATGGGTGGTGTCATCACTGGAGGACTGGCAAGTGTTTCCTGACAGGCTATATTCAAGGATAGAACTAGCAGTACCTAGACATCCCTGCCTGCTTGATAACTGCCCCCAGAACTTTGTACCTTACATCTTGACATTTGCCCTCTGCTCATGTTACCCCTTGCACCTCACCTGAGTTTCTTGGACTTGCTTGGACCATCCCCCAGACCCCATCTCTTCAGTTCCCCATGTCCAGAGCCCTCTGGAGCATGGATTATACATGTAGACATTATGTCTGCCTAGTAAGAACTCACCCAGTGGATCTGAGCCTCTGTGGTCAGTGAAACCTGACACTGGTGATGCCAGTTAGTCTGTTAGTGGGTTGGCAGTTAGTCTATGAGTGCTAGCAACATGTTGTTAAATGTTAGTGGTCTAGCAGAGAATGTAAACCCAGAGCACATTGAACCAGAGGCTGATAGTAGAAGAAAAAGAGTTAGTGAATGTAATGCTAACCTCAGATGCTAGTGGCAATTTGGTAGGTCAAATGACAAACTAGGAAGTCTGAGCATTATGACACTAGCAAGTTTGTTGCTAGGTCAAGTGGCAATTCTTATAGTGCTAAGCTTTTTAGTAGTCTAGTAGCCATGAGTATAAATGGTAGAATTGATCAGAGGGATTTTGTCTGTCATATACATGGTGAAGATATAGTGTAGCATTTCACCTTAGGAAGGTGGGCCAATAAGGTAATAAGTAATTGGTAGAGTCTGTCTGTAATCTCATCTTGTTAAGTAACATCTTTGTAATAAATGTATTGTGAGGCTGGTGGCTGCTGTTATACTTCTTGGTATAGGTGCCATCATATTGAATTGGTTGGAGGCTGTTATCTTCTTGGCAGGTGTTAGAATACTGTAAGGGGAGCACTTGACATCTGCAAAACTCCTTCCACAAGGCTAGCAAGTGCCAGTGATGAGTGAGAGTCAAGCAGGCATGGAGGCAAGCAAGAGTTGGACAAGGGACCAGCAGGGCAGACCAAGCAGTCAGACATCAATAGAGGGCTTACAGTTGGTTTGGTGTGTAGGCCAGAAGAACACTACTATTGTTCAGCCTGGGGATATTCTATCCACGTATGTATTGGAGTATGACTAACAATAATTGATGCTGAGTAAGGTCCATGCATATGACTCATCAAGGCTGACTACTAGAAGACAGAAGGGTATAAGGCAGGCCAAGCAGTCATTCAGATGTGCTAAAAGTGGGCACATCCTTGGACTAAGCTCAGAGTAGAGTTGGATGCAGTCTGGAGACCAGTCCCCTAACACTCTAGGTCTATAGCAAGCTCCAGGGTATAATCCTTGTGCTGTCTGATTCATGGTCACCTGATATATTGTCACCATGATTTGAAAAATACCAGTATGTGTCTGTGTTGCTGCTGTTGTGACTTTCTTGTAACTGCTAAATAAGATAAGGCAGATCTTTGACTGCTGTTTGCAGATAATGATGTCCCTGGCTCATTACCAGGTTGAAGTCTCCAAGCTCTCAATATGAGTCCATTTAAATATGAAGGTAGTCAAACATATTGCTATACAGTGCTCCTTGAGTGAGAGAATCATCCTTGCTGACCTAGCAAAGGTTCATGGAACTTTACATGGCATTTCTAGTGCAGGAAGTAATCAAATACTTCCAAAGGAAGAAAACACAAGGATCACAATTATTCTCTACATTTCCTTCATCAATAGTAGGGACAGTGCACCTACCCCCACTCTCTCTTATTAATATAGCATTAACATTGTCACAGACACCCCAGCAACCTGAAGAAATGCTGTGTGTAATTTTGTGGCACAACAGGCTGCAGTAGATTTTCAATGATGAGCTATGGTCAGGTACCTCAGCAGCTAACAACTTGGTGTCAACTGACACTGGGTCAGTTATCACTATGGAGCAGCCTGTGGTGAGATGTAGACCTGCAGGGTCTATGCAGTGGGCCCTAACATAGAAAGACTGGGTTGCACTAAAGTAATTTCAAAATGGTGACCTGGAGGACTTTGGTCCCTTTGTTGATGACTAAGGAGTGATGTTCTAAGAGGACACCTCTTGTGATAACTGGCCAAAAGGATATATTCTGCCTGAATGTACATACACCCATGGTAAAGGTAGAGAGGAGCATGACAATGATCACTCCTTAGAGGCATACTAGCAGGATGAGGTTTACTGGAGCCTAAATACATGATCCAGGTAATTCAACCAACCAGGGAAGTAGTAGACCTACCTCAGGCTGGGATTTACTGGGAAGGGCTGTAAAAAACCCTGATTCAAGTTTACCTGACAAAGGTGGATTTGGATCATCCTCTCTGCTGATCTCTTGCCAAAGGACCACTTAAATTTGGTAGAGGAGGTAGAGGAGCCAGATGGACACTGTCCTATTCAGGTCATAAACCACCACCATCAACAAAGAGAGGTCCACCCAATTCAGAAGAACTAGGAGGTTCTTCCAACAATCTTGAGGATGAGAGATTGAATCTGCTAATGCACAGTAATTGTCTTGACTGAGAAGGATGATGATTCTCCCTGAAAGGCAGCCATGGAGGTTTTCAATGTTTCCACAACATTGTGGGTGATTCATCACTTCAGAAATGAAAGAGGCCCACAAGTATCACTGTTAGATGATACATGATTAACTAAGGGCAGTAATTGGGTAATTTATCTCAGTCTAACTGGCAATACTTGATGGACTCAAGCCTAGGAGGAGTGATTCATTGAAGATGATCTTTTCCTATGCCAGGTTGGCCAAGTTTGGTAGACTTGAAAACTGGCTTATGAGCATTTGCATATTTTACAGAGTAGCTCAGTATAGCAAAGAAGGATAAGATCATGAGAAGGTCCTCATCTTGATGGACTTTGCAATGGTACCCTGCAGCATGTTGTACATGTCAACAGGAATAAGTCTTACTGAAAGTTCAAGGATGTAATTCTTAGACTGTGTGTCCATTTTGTACAACTCTTGACAATGCAGGATGCTTATAATTCATTTTGTGATGCTATTGAAGAAGGAGTGCAAGGCTATTATAATGCCTTGCTGGACCATGCTCAAAACATGGCCATATTTCACAACCAATTTATGATTTGGGGTGGTTTTTGGAAGGAATACCTTCTAATATGCTTGTTGAGTTAATATACAATGGGCAGCTAGCATCTAAAGTGAATGATGTTGAGGAGCTTGTCTTGGAGGCCAGAGCTTATAAAAACAGCATTAAGACTGCTGTGCACTACTTAAAGCACAGTTTCAAGTACTGATCAGGACAAATCCCATCCTTGGCAGTGGCTCAGTCCTCAAAATTGAGGACTGTGCTAGCCAAGAAGGTTGAAGTGACAGAACCAAGTTCTTGCTCACACCTAGCTTGAGAGACAAGGAGGCCAAGTGTGAGAGTGGCCTTACAGGCCTAAGTGCTTCAGTTTGGAGTTATAAAGGTGGCCTCCAAGCCAAATGGTGCTGCCCAGGTAGTAAGGAATTACCTTGTCTTTGGAAATAAAGTCCTAGAAATTGCCTTAGGACACATGGGCAGAGATGCAGGCCAATCTGCTACTTGTTACAAGTGCAGAAATGTTGGGCACCTTGCTCAGAGGTGTAAGGAGCCAGCTAAGGCAATTTCTTATGCATTCATTCAAGCAGCACATAGTGCTGCTCTCTCAGACCTAGGAGATGCAGACAATAAGCAGGACAGAGCTCCTGCCAATGTTGATGCTACAGAGCAATTGGACAAATCTGATGCAGCTCTGGAGGATAAGGAGAAGGAGTACCATAATAATACTACACCTACGACAGTGATAGTGAGGCATTATTGGCTCTCACTGAATTCCCTGTTAATGAGGTAGAAATGCTTCAACTTGCTACCAAGGTTTGGATTTTAATGCACAAGGTATGGATCATGGCAGCTTTAGATGCTATGGAAAGACCTATTTTGCCCACACAAAATAAAGAGCATCTCATAACCACAAGTAGACATCAACAGTCATAAGGCATGAACACTGTAGGATTTGGAGAGTACCACCTCAAGTCTGGTAGCTGGGACACATGTAGCTTCTTTATCCATACTAATAACTCTGTAGCTAGAACCAATTGGTAGTTGTTTCATAGTAAATGATGGCCAAGGTGACCATGAAGGTTTTTAAAAAGTATAGCAGTGTCTATATAAACAGTACCACTATTTCTAGGGACAAACAATGTCCTCCTGGACTTTGGAAATGGCTGTGTGATCATTAATGGTGTCAACTCCAGCTCATCAACTAGAGCTAGAAGATATGAAATAATGTTTGCACTGCTTTTTCTTGGTGAAGAAATGCTATAACAAGCAGCAGCATTGACTCAGTAGTGCAAAATGCACAACCATGTAGAAGGCAGAGAACAAAGAAGCCTTCAGAGAGACAAATAGTTTGCCTGAGAATTATCTGCCCCTGCTGCTTTTGGAAGAAGAGCATCAAGATACTCTTGAAGAGGAGGAACTGCTGGTAGCAAGATCCTTGAGTGTGGAAAGTAAGCTGGCAGCCACTCAAAGTAGTGGCAATGTGGCTGAACAGTTATTTTCAGATGTGAAGATGCTACCATATGTACTTATATACCTACTGACATGAGGATTAGTGGCCATATGTCATTCTTGACATTTATCCTACAATGCCAAGCAGTGATGTAATTGTATAAAATAGCATTATATTTGACCTTGACTCACTGCAATTTTATTTCAGTGTGAACAGCATAAGATGTACCAAAGATGTCATGACTTGACTGCATTCACTGATTAGATTTGGACTTAGCATGTACTCATTCATTCACTCCTTTCCCCCCCTTTACAATTCCTATTGTTCATTCAAAGTTTTATTTATGTCCCATTTCCCCCTTTATATCCTTATTTATCATATCACAGACTCCTATGCTACAAGCATATAATTACTTTCTCTATGTATACTCAATATATTTGATAGTAAAACTTAACTTTATTGTTGTTGGTTTTCTTATTTGTTTTGTGTGATCTCTGACATTACAACAAAGTTTTCTACTTAGCCAAGGTCCCTAGCTTTTAAGCAAGCATTGTCCTTGCTGTTTACCCCATTATAGTTAACACTTTTCCCTTGCACTCATCTTGATTCTCTCTTACTCTTTATTTGCCCTTCATGCTAACTAAGTAAAAAGCACAAGTATATTTATTTCCTTATTTTGACCTCTATGCCACTAGCTATAGTGTAGACATAGTTGTCAAGAACTCTAGTTAGTATGCATAAAAGGATTGCCCCAAGGCATCCTGCAGAGTTGGACTGTTGAATCTGTGTTTTTGATGGGCCAGCCTTTTCTACATCAGTGCAAAAGGCAATAGTCAATCCATTGAGCCTGGGTATTTAACAACTGCTCTTTGGTTTATTGGTGTTACTGTGCATCAACTTGTGGCCAAAGAAGACCTCAAGTTGCTTCCTTCATGTGTTGTTCAATGGCATTTGACTGGTTAGTCAGGTTGAGCTCTCACTGTCACATGTGTAGCAGCAAAAACCATTCCATTTTCCTTATTTATACACAACCTTACATCATACCTTCCAACTTCCTTTACCCATGTCAACTCTTATCCCCACTGACAAGGATAATTCCATCCTGCAGAATGGTATCACCTCTATCCTTAAAGCTATCTATAACCTTATTCCTGCATGAGGAACTATCACCAATCACCTTGATGCTACTTCCCAATCTGTCAATCAGCTTGTGATGGCACAGCCCAGTCTGCTGCTGCATCAGCCAATGTCACTGCCACAATCTCCCAATTACTGCAGCCACAGATCCATGTCATCATCAGTCCAAAATCCATTCTGCTTCCTGACTAGTATAAGGGGTTGAAGGATAAGGCTGCTTATTTCTTTTATGCCTGTAACCAGTATCATGCACAGGCCAAGGTCATGAAGAATCAGCTCAAAGTGGCAATGGCATTAGCATTGATAAAGGGAGACAAGGCCAGCAAGTGGGAAGAAATCAGCTAAAACTCATTTAGGATGGAAAGGAGGGAGCACTCATCACTTGAACACAATTTCAACATGCCTTCAAAGACTATTTCAGCAATTGAACACCTGAGGAGACAGCTGCTGCTGAGATTTGAGTTTTGCTGATGGGAAACAAATTAGCTGATGAGTATAACATGGAGTTCAACAACCTCAGTACCTGTATTTAATGTGGATGGGTCAAGAAATGAAAATGGGTCAATCATTAAATTTGTGCCCCTAACAATGAGATATAAAAACCATTCACACAAAGTGTATTTTTATGTGGCAAACATTGGGAAGTCAGATATCATCATTGGGCACAATTGATTACAGAAACATAACCCAGAAATAAATTGAGAAATAGGAGAAGTAAAGATGAACAGATGTCTGAGCTTGTGTGGAAGAGGGAGGACTAAAAAATTGAAGAAAGCAGCAAGGAAACATAAGAAAGTGAAGAAGGAGCATAGACCACTTGACAAAGAAGAAGTAGTTGGAGAACAAGGAGCCATAAAACCTGAAAAGAATATGAAGTTTTGTTGGCTAAAAGAAGGTCACCAATATGAACAATTTTTTCATCCTGATGTGGGAGTCTTCAATAGCCTATTCTTTGAGAAGAGCCAAATGCTTGCAGCAGCAGCCTTATGCATCAATGCCATGTCAAATATCTCACAACACATTGCCAAATGAGCCAATGAACACAACCAAGAAAGGATGATTAAAGAAATGATGCTGGAGCACTATTATAAGCTGTTTGAATTTGTATTCAAGAAAGAAGGATTTGATGAATTAAATTACCTCCTCAGCAGCTTTGGGACCATGTTATAGACTTATCACCCAATGCTAAGCCAACAAAACCATCAAAAATCTATCTTATAAGCTTGCATGGACAAAAAGAACTAGATGGGTTCTTAAATGAAAATCTCAAGAGTGGAAGAATAAGACCATCAAAGTTACTGTGGGAATCAGGCTTCTTTTTTGTAAAGAAAAAGGATGAAAAATTGAGACCTGTACAAGACTATTGGAAAATGAATGCAGTAACAGTCAAGAATACTTACCCATTACCCCCAATATCTGAGATCATTGCAAAGCTTAGACACACAATAGTGTTCTCTAAAGTAAATGTGAGGTGGGGATTCAATAATATTAGAATCAAAGAGGGAGATGAGCATAAAGCAGCATTTCTCACCAATCAAGGACTTTGTGAACCAACAGTGATGTTTTTTTGGGTTGTGTATTCCCCTGCAACATTCCAAATAATGATGAACAACTTGTTGAAGGACCAAATCTTGCATGACATAGTAATGGTGTACATGGATGATATTTTGATCTTCACAAAGACATTGGCAGAACACTGAAAAGTAGTTTTAGAAGTACTCAATATTCTTGAACAAAATGAGCTATACCTGAATCTGGAGAAGTGTGAATTTGAAAAGCAGAAGATTGACTACCTGGAAGTAGTGATTGGAGAGGGAAAGTTCAAGATGGTTCCAGCAAAACTAGAAGTAATCAATGAATGGCCAGCATCAAGAATGATAAAACAGACACAATCATTCTTAGGATTCTGTAATTTCTATTGGAAATTTATTGAAGGCTTGGCATTTATTACACACCCTCTATACCACATAACACAAAAATAGTCAGAACATCCAATGGATGTTGGACTGTGACAAGTCATTTCAACCCTTGAAGCAAAAATTAGTTTCCTCCCCTGTCCTCACCCTAGCCACCAATGATAAACCCTTCAAGATTGAAGCTGATGCATTCAACTATGCTTCTGGCACAGTTTTGTCCCAAAAACAAGGAGGAGAATGGCATCCTAGGATATTATTCAAAAAGCTCTTCTTCAGCAGAGATTTCATGATAAGGAAATGTTAGCAACAATTAGGGCCTTAGAAGAATGGCATTACCTGATTCAAGGGAGCAAACACAATTGGGAGGTCTGGATGGATCATAAAAACCTGGAATACTTCTTGCCTGTGCAAAAACCAAATTGTAGGCAAGCAAGATGATATGGATTGCCAGCTGATTATGATTACATGCTGAAGCATAAACCAGGAAAATCAGTGTTGAGACCAGACATGCTGTCACGGAAGCCCAACCTTAAAGAAGGTGTAGAAAATGACAATAGAAATTTTACCTTGATCTCAGCAGACCACATCTCCACCTTGTACATCCAGAGTGTAGTTACAATAGCTACTGAAGGGGATAACATAGTACAATTTTTGAAAGAAAGTGGACCTGCACTGATAAATGAGAAAGACAAATTTGCAAAATAAGAATGAAGCAATGGAATAACCTTTCGAGAGAGATTGGTGGTGATGCATACAGAGGTCAAGCACAAGATCATAGAGTTATACCATGACATGATTCATATGTGGGAGGACATCCCGGGAGGCATAAGACAAAAGAACTCAAAACGAGAAATTATTGGTGGCCCAAAATGACGGAGTATATGCATAAGTACGTGGATGGATGCAGAAAGAATCCCCTTTCCAAATTATTTGAACAGACTCCGTTATCGGACCACCCATATCGATGGGCTACGACGCAATTATGGTGGTGGTAGACAGGTTCAGTAAACGAGTCTTCGCAATCCTGTGCAATAAAGAGGTCGACTCAGAGGGAGCTGCGCGCTATTCAGAGATTATGTATGGCGTCACGAGGGACTACCCCGTACAGTAATAAGTGATCGAGGATCCTAATTTGCCTCCGCATTCACGAAAGAACTGTACAACTTACTTGGTATCTCGCGTAATCTGATCACGTCTCATTATCTTCAAACCGACGGCCAAACAGAACGAATTAACCAGGAGATCGAACAGTACCTACGCCTCCTTGTCAACTACTGCATGGATGATTGGGCAGACTGTTGCCCCTAGCCGAGTTTTGTTGTAACGACAGGGTGTCAAACTCCACGGGTAAATAACCCTTGTTTGTAACCAGAGGGCGCAAAGTAAACTCTGGTCTTGATCCCACCCCAGCTAGCATAAAACCTGAGTCTGCGGATGAACTCGCAACATGAATGAAAGAAGTAAGGCAGGAAACTAAGGAGCAGCGGCAAATATGAAGAGGTTTTGTAATAGAGGACATCAGCCAGAAGAATATGAGAAGGGAGACAAAGTTTGGTTGAATTCTGAACACATTTTTAGGGAACGACCGAAGAAAAAGCTCGATTGGAAACACCTCGGATCATTTAAAGTAGTCAAAAAACATTCCCCGCACGCATATCAGCTCGAGCTACCAAAGTTGTCGCGAATGCACTCCACCTTCAATGTTTCGAAGCTTCGACGATACAAACCCGACGATTTCAATTGACCCGTACCCCGAGTCACCCTCAACGTTAGAGGGGAATACTTGGACCCGGAAAGAATACTAGATTTGAGACTACGCGACAATAAGCTCGAATACTTGGTCAGATCGAGATACATGGGAGAAAGAGTCTCGTATGCAAGATGAAGCACCTCGAGTTATCGTTGATTTCCACCGGGCACACCCCGCAGCAGCTCGGAGGATCTCCTTCACTGCATACAATTCCTTACCCTTCGTTCGCATCCCCGAACCTTTGACGGACGTCAGCTCGTGCGGAGCACTCGCATTGACAGGGGGGTAATGTCATGACTTGACTACGTTCGCTGATTAGATTTGGACTTAGTATGTACTCAATCATTCACTCCTTTCCCCCCTTTTACGGTCCCTATTGTTCATTTAAAGTTTTACTCATGTCCCGTTTCCCCCTTTGTATCCCTATTTATTGTATCACAGACTCTTATGCTACAAGCATATGATTACTTTTTACTACGTATAAAAGACTCGATGTATTTATTTATTTTCGCTTTTTATTCTGTTAATTTCGTGTGATTCTTGACAAAAGATCTGCATTCATGCAACTTCATAGATTTGGCTTATCTGTTTACGCGTACTCCCCTGAGAAATTTTCAAAGGACCGACGAAGATGGATGTATCTGCACGTTACGACATACACGCATCAAACCTATTCTTACTCTATTCTAGATATGAAACATGACATTGTTTGTTGTTACTCCAATCTCTTCTGAGATCCAACAATTTCATCTATCACGATTCTTAAGGCCATCCATGGATGGAGCTTGAAATGCTCCTATCTTACTGTGGCACAACTTAATCTTTCCAACTATGATCTATGCCATAAATTAATCATCCGGATGATGGCACATCCTTATATCATTGTGGGTTTACGTTACGATAATTAAATCCGAAAGTACCGCATTGTTGCAAAGCCTAACAATATGCGCGTGCACCTCCGTGGAATTTTGCGAAAGATTGAAGACTTGCGATATAAATGGATCAGAACGCTGTTGTCAATGATACTCTGTTTAGGCTTGCAGAGGGAATTTACTTACATGCATACGGGCATGAGAATTGAACTCCATCTTTACGTTTATCTTGCAGTGCTGAGTAGTGACATAATCGTCCAGAATACTACTGTATCCGAGCCTATGTCACCACGTTCTTATTTCGGTGTGATCGGCATATGATGAATGTACTAAATGTTTGAAGTCCACATGGGACGCGAAATCAAACTTGGCTTTGACTGTTTACGTGTGCGTCCCTGGGAAATTTTTGTATAGGAATGGACGGTTCTGAACGTCAACAGTACTAGTACAACGTACTCGTATCATTTAAGCCTGTTCTTACTATTTACCTTACATATGGATCATACCGTCATTGTTGACTCCATTGAGGTCTTCAGAGATTCAATCCTATCTCACTCCTGAGGGCTCTAAGTATTCTACAGTCTATTTGGTGAATATTCATGCATCATACGAACATTTAGAATTCACGTTACACGATTGGCCAACAACTTATCAACAACTGTTGGACATCTGCACATGCTCCTCTGCGAGATCCTGACAAGATAACTAGACGTCTGAATGTCAACTTTCACAGTGATCCAAGTATATAATCGACCGATCGTATTCATCAAGCCAAACTCTCCCTACGTTCTCGAGCACTTTGAATCTTAGATGGATCAGGCAGCTGTTGTTCCATTTGTATGAAGATTGAATGATGAATGGATCATGTCACAGTACAGTACTGAGTTCAAAACAGTATCAAAATCGTCCAAAATCGCATCAATCAAGTCCAACTCACAGCGTTCAAAAATTCCACCAATGTGCTTGTCGGAGCAATTACGCGATAGCATAAACTCCAAGCACAACTCCCACATTCTTGTCTCGACATGGGCACTATGTGAATGCAAAGTAAAAGACATAATATTAAGCCTTTTTGAAAATCTGGTGACTTGGGCTCAGGCCCAAGCCCCGGGCTTAAGATAGAGGCATGATAGCAAATATCTAACATATTTGACATTCAATCAATAATAAACGGAATGAATCAAGAATTCAAAACTTACCACATGCAATTGAATCATCCAGCAGCAAGGTTTGTTGAAAGTTTGTCATGGCTCGGTGCATTGCAAGTGATAAGGTCATGTGGTCTCCTATCTTGTCGGAGCTACTAAGCAGCGGAGCGGCTTGGCACCGGAATTGTCGCAGAAAATAGTTTTACGGACATGGCGGAGTGTGAAGTACTTGGAAATATCACCATTGAAGACGAAATAACGAGCTAGAGGCCCCCCGTTACTGAAGCCCCGGGCCCAAAGGCTTTGACAAGTTTTGAAGCCGAGCACTAGGCCTTTGAAAGTCCAACACGGGGCCCAGCTCGGCTCAAGTCGGCCTTGCAAACGCTTCGGCAGCTTCTTTTTGTGCGTGTGTGTTTATCTTAATTCTCTGCTATCGTGTTAATAGTGTTTGAAAACTTTTTTGGAATCATGAATAAAGGACACCGACAACTTTTTAAGGATCAGACCTTGTGGTCAGTGTGGTCATGAGCTTGCTCCTCACTGTAGTTATTGACCGAAATTGCAGTGTCACATGGAGTCTTGTTCTGAGATCTAGAATAGATTGAGGTTTCTCTGTGCAGTGGTCTATGGGTGGGAAAAATGTCTTAAAACTGAAGTCATGTGATCTTTGAAGTCATGTGATCATAAGTTGTTTATTTAAATTTAATTTCATCTGTTAAACCACCGGTAAAAGTGTACCATGTGAATCTTCATTTTAATTATTCATATATATGCCTTGGTGCTAGAAGATGACACATTAGGTGTGACAGATCTAAGTGGATATAGAGGCAAAAAAGTGAGTATATGTAAGGGCAACCTCTGGAGGCTGTGGCTAAGTCACACAACTAGCAGAGGGAGATCCAAAGTCTATTCAGTACTGTACAAGGGTCTATGAACATAACTACTCACCTGGCAGAGGGAGATCCAAAGAGAACAAGTCTAAGGAGCTCCCCTGGCCAGATGTGATGCTTCAGGAAAACTTCTAACCCTAACCCAAAGGTGCAAACTCCGGAAATTGCCATAACTCTGGAGATTATACTGAAAATGGAAATCCATCAGAAATGGCCTTGATCTCTGGACTCACAGCATGTGACCATGTGAAAATATGACAAAAAGATAGCCCTTGGTTGAAAGTTTTTGTCACCAGAAGATGGGAGGACAATGATGGAAGGCAGGCTTGGAACAAAGGAAACAAACCAGAGGGTCTGGTATGAACAGTCCCCTGACATCACCCCCCCTCTAGCATGCAGTGTCTTGACATACTGGGTAGAAAAAGTTGTGGACTGCCTGACCAATTGCTGAGATAGAGTAGATGCCTTGAATTGCCTTTGGTGCATTGGGGTGCCTGCAGTAAAAGTCCTGAATCAATGCTGGTGCACATACACTGGCCTGTGATTCCCAAGGGATGTCCTCAATGCCATACCCCTTCCACTTCACCTTGAACTGTAGCTTTCCCCAGAACATCCTGCTATCCAGAATTTCCTTCACCTCATACTCCTCCTCATCATTCACTAGGATTGGTGGTGGTGGTGCCTTAGAATGACAGCCAGGAATAGGGTCATCTGGAGCTGGAAACAACTTGACTACATTGAAGACTAGATGCAGTTGATGCAGGCTTGCAGGGAGCTTGAGCTGGTATGCCAATGGCCCCACCTTTGCCACCACAAAGGGTCCAAGATGATGATGTGACAGCTTCTGTAATGGTCTTGTTGTCTTTATGTTAGAGCCATCCAGGTACACATGGTCTCCAGGCTTGTATGTAGGAGCTGGTGTCTGCTGCCAGTCATAGTATTGTGCCATGTCCTCCTTTGCTTTCACCAATGCTGCCTTTGCCTCCTCCTGTGCCTTCTTCATCCTGTCCACAAATTTGTTCACTGAGT
>JAGGAV010015858.1:0-17215 GCA_017657295.1 Termitomyces sp. DKA64
CACTGCCCATGGAACCAGGCCTAAAACTCAGACATGCCAACCCAGGGGCTCAAACTCAGGAGGAGAGACTCAGGATCACGAAACTGCCATACAGATCATTGGTAGGGTGCTTACTGTATATTGCAATAGCAACCCGACTGGACATCACCTTCGCAGTCCAACAACTATCACAATTCCTTGACAGTTATGACTCATCTCACTGGAATGCAGCTATCCAACTTCTTCACTACTTAAAAGGCTCTAAGGACCTAGAACTCCATCTCGGCGGCCTGTCAATCACTCTCCAGGGGTTTACAGATGCTGACTGGGCAAGCTGCCTGGATACCAGGAGAAGCACCAGTGGGTATGCCTGGTCACTGGGTACTGGGGCAATATCTTTGTTGGTTCGAAAATAGAAAACTGTGGCAACATCCTCGTGCAAGGCAGAGTACATGGCAGCATATGAGTCAACCCAGGAATGCATCTGGCTACAGATGCTGATGCAAGCAATAGGTTGGGACTTTACCAAGAAACCAACGACCCTGTTTTGCAATAACAAAGCTGCAATCACCCTCTCAGAAGATGCAACAGCACATGCCCAAGTAAAGCACTTTGACATAAAGTACCATTTCATCTGCAAATGTGCTCAGTCAGGCGAAATCATGATCAAATACATAAACACCAGGGATAACATTGCTGACATATTTACAAAAGCCCTTCCCAAACCACTCTTTGTCCAACTGCACCACATGCTAGGGATGTCTTGACTCCACACGTGAGGAGGAGTTATTGGTGCTGTGTCCGCGATAAGGAGGAGTGTTGGAGTATGGTAAAAGGGTATTGCAACATGACACAATGGACAGGACCATTGGCCACCAATTGCTTTGTCCCACCTACTCATATATATATTCTATAGATGTCCTACAGTACCCTCAGTTTGTTATTATGCTCTGAGGGTATGTTCATATCATTTATACTTACAGACAAAACACTAAATATGAGTACCTAGGATATCTTACATGTTATCTATAGGTATTCAATATAGTTCGTTATTATGCTCTGAGGGATATCTTACACATTATCTATAGGGTTCTAACATTCTGGAGAAGTGTTGGGGTTTGCCAGAGTGGGTGCTGGGTGTAGGGGGGTGTTGTAGAGGCTGGGGAAGGGGGGGATGTGTTCTGGGCTTGCTCAGGGGAGGTCCAGAGGTGAAGCAGGGGTCCAGGGACAGGTTGTGACAGATTGAGTCATTTGCACCTGATTCTCTAGGTGTAGCAGGCAAGTCCAGGCCTCATCATGAGGGGCCAGAACCTCCAAGGGGCTGTCTGGATTGGCAAGCTGAGATATAGAGTTCTGCATGTGTTTAAGCCTGGTGGAGAAGCAACAAATAGGGGCTCAGAGACTCCTTGCAGGCTATAGGGAGCTTTCAGACCAGAGTTAGAGACTTCTTCTGCTGTAAGGGCAACCTCTGAGAGCTGTGGCTCAATCATGCAGCTAGCATAGGGGAATCCAAAGTTATATTAGGAAAAGTAGCCAATGATACAATGGTAACTAATCACTTAGCAGAGGGGAATCCAAAAGGGGAATCCAAAGAGAACAAGTCTAAGGATCCCTGCTGCTTGATGCAGTGCATCAATGGACAGCATAGGTGTGAGAATGACTGTACAGATGACTGGAGCTAACCCTACCCCTCAGGAGATGCTTGAAGGGGAAATACAGAAAGTTCCAGAGGTTTTCCAAAAAGGAGAATGACCTCCAGAGATCTCCAAAGATCTGGAGGGAGCCCTGGGAGTGTAATGTGAGCCTTAGGGAAGAAGATTGGGTCACAGGAAGTCATTGTAGGTCAGAATAGGAAGTCCAGACATGGAAGTCCCCTGACAGGAATGTATATTTGATCTTTGGTACAAGTGCTCCATCTGCCAAGTGAAAGTGTAAATGTGAGATGTAGACTTAATGTGAGAATTGGTATCATTGTCCTGGTGTGTGGTGGTGGTGATGGGGTGGCATTTCATGTTCATGTTATGGTTTCTTTTTTTGCTTATGTGTTTGACTATTATGGAGTTGGTGAACAGCCAGCAGGGCATGGCAGAATTATGGCCCTTCAATGAATGTGGTGCTTCCATTCTCGTTGAGCTGAGCCCACCTAGATGGGTAAGTGCAAGGCTATATATAGATATAAGGTAGATTAGTACGATGAACTCTCGAGGGGATGGAAAACCCGATCGGAAGTCGGCGTAAGTATATATATAATGCCCGATGGGATATAATAAAGTCCGTGATGCATGCCACTGTGCATGTCAAATGTTTCTCGTTTCATTGACGATGATTACACTCAGCAATGAACGTTAGAGTCAATGTCTTCGATATATAGGTGCCGGTGTTTCCAAACACGGCCTGACAAGGATGATGTCACACACCGGACCATTGTCACATGTGGTGGTGGTGATTATATCGGCAATTTGAATTCGGAGTGTGAGCTCATGGGACCAAAATAATCGAAAAGATTTAATAAATCCATGCACTTGCATGCCAGGTGAACGCTCGATCAGTCTACACAAGGGCTTTACAAATCAGAGTTTGCACGACCGGAAGTTCGCACGTGTGGGGGTGGGCACTTGTACGAGCGTGAGCACTGCGGCTGGGTCATGTGGGTGGATGATAGCGCGATTGGAGTCGGAGCATGAGCTTAGGTTATGGAATGGGAAGAACGAGTGTGGATGGCGTGGTGTCCTGCGCGAGATGGGGGCCGCCGTTGGGAAACGCAAGGACTGATTCGAGGCGCCTCGTGGTGTGAGGTGTGTGGTGTCCTCGCAGTTGGTTGTCGCGGGTTTTCCCTCGCACGGATCACTGGCATCTCCTTGAATCTGAATCTGAATTCGAAATAACAACCAAAAAGAAGAGAAGACTAGAAATACAGTGTGCACACGAGTACCACAAAATGTGAGACAGTTCTTTGATTAGATGGCTAGATAAATAGGGGCTGCCTTACATCCAGAGCCCAGAACCTCGGACTCGAGAAGCTCTGGTTAGGACGGTTTAGTACATGCATAGGAAGTGTAAAACGTTAACGTCAAAACGTCAAAAAAAAAAAAAAATTGGGAAGCGGGAAGGTATTTTCTGGGAGGAGGCTTGTTTGGGAAATGTGAGTGAATAAGTAGTTGGTGAGGATGAGTCCCGGTTCCGGGTGCGAAAGCGCTGGAAGGGTGGCTCCTTCATTTCCGTTGCTCTTATGTAATTGTGGCACGTGCAGGGCACAGTAACCACTAACTTATCGCGAAACAGGGATCAATTTACGCTATGCTGAGGCCAGGGTATACCCAACTTAGGTGATACTTACATTGCGCTTCCTACCCTGGTCTCAAACAACCGTCCATGGATTCGAGATTTTTACTCGTGTAGTGATAGTACAACAATAGACGTTCTATGTGTAATGATAGTAGCTGATGAGTATGAGTATATACATATTAGGTGTACTTGTTGTATATCCACGTGGGATGTAGGGTAGAATATGGAGAGATCCAGAAGGAAAAATTCCCGAAGTCGCCGAGGGACAACGAAAGCGGGCAGAAGTATACAAAGAGTGAAAAGAAAAGCTACGGTGAGGGGTGTGGCTGGGTCTGTCCAACGACGGCAAAGACCCAGCCCATCCAGGCTCTTCCTCTGCCGGCCAACGCCTCCATACCCATGCTGACACTCATGCTCCTTCCCCTGTGGGCGCCCTCTGGTTGGGCGCCGGGGTCGAGCTCGTCGGCATCGTCACCAACGGGTGTGCCCGGGGGACCGCCGAGCCCCTCGACGGAGGCGAAGGAGACGTAGCCGGATGCGTGGCGGAGTGATTCGGATGCTTTGCGGGCGTTGAAGCGGGGGTGGTGGGGCGAGGGAGAAGTGGGTGTGGGGTAGGAGGGCGATGCGGGGAGGAGGGGCGGGAGAGTGAGCGGGGGGATTGAGTCGTCCGAGTGGGAGTTGGTGCTCGAGTGCGGGGACGAGGGCGAGCGTGAGTGGCGCATGCAGCTTCCACGTGGCGGCGTAGGCGGCGGCGTCGGGAATCGGAGGGCGGTGGGAGACGAGGCTACTGGCAAGACCGGGCGCTCACGTGCACGGGATGTCTGCAACAAGCTCAGCTGTGACAAGTCGATTTGCAAGACACGACGTACTTCACGTGCACGCCAAGGACACTCGCCGCTCTCGTCTGTCACTTGGTTGCTTGTTGTCCGCTGCCGCACTCCAGCGTCTGCATCGAGCACCCGCTCCAGACGCTGACGCAGAGCGAGCTCGGGCGGCGTCATCGGCAGCGACGCAGGCAGAGACTGCCGCGCCCGTTTCGCTGCACGATGCGTGGGCGAGTTGAGTGCGCTGCGGAACAGAAACGAGCCGCGCGTGAGCTGCTCGTCGTTGTCGTTGTCCTTGTCTTCGTTGTCCGACGTAGCGTGCGAGTGCCGTCGGCGATGCCCCGGTGTGGACGTCGTCGACGCAGCATCGTCTCGCATGAGTGTTGTGCGCAGCAGCTGGGCGGACCTGCTTTCGTTGTGGACGGACATGGTGAGATGGCAATTCGAATCGTGGGTGCTGCTATAATTATATCAACGTCGGCTGTGTCCAGATCCCATCGCGATGCGTGTCCCGGTTCCTTAAAAAAGATTATTTACTCTTCGGGCTTTCTAACAAATCCCCCGTGGGGTGGGCACCCTTTCCACGAGGCAACCCTTCGTTGTCCCCTCGTGTGTGCGTGTCGGATGTGAAATACGTGAAACAGCAGAGAATCGCCCCGTCATGAACAAAAATAAACAATATAAAACATTTCATCCGGAAAGATGCGTCTGCTGACAACAAGCCTGCGCCACGCTCGGTCCCTGTCCGTGCCTGGTATCCAGCACCCCAAATTTCGTCGTCAAAACTTCCAAAGGCCTGACCTTGTAGCTTCCCTTGCACCCCGCATTGAATCCGCATTCATGGATGGCAGCGCTTTGTCATACTCAAAACGAACCCTAAATCAACCAAAATAAAATAAAATATACAATTGCTGCCCTTCCGGGAACATATACAAAACTGAATACAATTAAATAATTATGTAATCCCATCGATTTTGGACAAATAACTACCCCGTGACCACCCTTCCTTCCGTTCCTTCAAAATTCCTTCCTTGCGTACCCGTCCTCTCCGTCGATCATACATATGATAATCGACAATGCATATGTCTCGGGCCTTCGTACGCGTTGTATGTATCCGTGGCCCGTAATGGGCCTAAACTTCTGAATTCGCTATATGTAAACAATTACAATCGGAATCCGACGCAGCCCGCACTCATGCCGCGCATGCATACAATCGCTGGCATAGCCCACGCAACGCGTCTTCGACTGTAACTTTATGCATCTGCTTCGAATTACACGAAAAAGATCACTTGAAAGAGGAGCGCTAGTGGCGAAATGAGCGCAGAGGCCGTGGTTGGCTTGGCCTTGTCGTCCACTTTTTTCTTTCTTTCTTTCTTTCGCATTTCCATGTGTCTCTGTGTCCTTGTTCCCACTGAAGCCCACGGCTCACGCCCATCGTCCAGCGGTAGGAAATAAAGGATTATGTGTTTGAGTGTTTATTGAGGGTTTGTGAGTACCACGATTGCGACTGCGCTGGTGATGACTCGTTCAGCACATCACACTACATCACAGGAGAGTTGAGGGAAACTCATTGACTCGATCGAAGAGAAAAAGAAGCTCCTTCCGAAGAAACTCCAAATCATCTCCCTCGTGCGACACCTAAAGAAAGCCCTCCGTTCCACACATCACCATACGTCTTATCGCTGAGACCAATTCAATTCTCAACCCCTCTCCCTTCGAACCCTGCCCCGATCTCCCGGCGGCCCCGCACCCGCACCCGTGTCCTGGTTGTCGGCTCGCCCTGTCAAAGACAAGACTCGGACAGAGTTATTTTTGACGTACGTACGTATATCTATTCGTGTACCTAATCTTCTTATCTATAAATATGTGCAAGCCCGGCGGAAGCCATACTTGCTCGCATGTGTTCTTTTACCCCGACTCGGACAAGGCGCTAGCGCTGGCTGTTTCTCTCTAATCACCTATTCTATTCATTCATACCTGACGCGTTGTGTTCGTCCTTTTTATTCATACTACGATCTGCCGCACGCGCGCTTTACAGGCTTTTGTCTACCTTGTCCTCCATCAATGGTTGAACAAGCCTTTGATTCGAGTTGAAGTTTGATACTGAACCCCCTGCTAGTACATGCATGTACATGAGGCGTGGGTGCACCCCACTCACCACGTTTTTTCCGTGCCTTTCGTTTTGTTGCCTACCACTCGTCCATCAGTAGCATACGTATCATCCTGGCGATCAGAACTCGTGTTTACGAGAAACACACATCTTTGCCCGTGAGTCGTCATCTCTGGTGCTTAATTGGTCTGCCCCGAATACTTGGAGCCTAGTAACCGTTCTGGGATCCTATTGGGTACATACGGAGTTTGTGCGCGCGGGCGCGGCGCTGTGGCACACAAAACGTGGAAGGTCTCACGTGTCCTCTTGACTCTCGAGGCATTGAATCAGGTGTTTTGTGGTTGCCCGTGCAAGTGTCCTACATGTTCAAAGCCTCATGTACTTATAATTTAGATTTTGACTTTGTCACAATTTCCGTAAATACTCCCTATAGATAGAACAACCCGCACGACCTCGAGCTCGACCGAGGATATTTCATATCGCTCAATACATATATATGCATTGACTTTATCAATAACAACTTGTTTAATTATTGGTGCAGTTTACAAAATACATAAGTGGGCCCGAGACGGTTTGTCCCGCGCTTCGGATTGTTTTAGTATGTAGAGCACAGGTGATCAGATGAGAGTCCGAGCAAGGGGGGGACACGGAGAAATTATTAGGAATCCCTTTTGTTTGGGTCTAAGCTTGATCATGGGAATTCCAGAAAAAAACAAATGCGAAAATCACAAAAAAAGAAGGGTGGTCAGAATTGGCCTGGTTGAGGATAAGCGAGCTCACGTGATGTCGGAACAGCCCGATCGAACTTTTGTACAAATGCCGGACAGATGGTTTCTAGTGTATGATTATGTAATCAGCCTAGATTTTGAGAAAACAAAGTCGAAAATTCTGAGGGCCTATTATGTGCTATAATGCCCAAAAGAACTCGCCATCCCAACAAGAGGCTCAGACATGACTTCTTCTACCCTGTGCATCAGAATGCTGCATGCTAGAGGGGGAGTGATGTCAGGGGACTTCCTTTTCTGACCTCTGCTTCTAACCAATGTTTGATGCCTCTGGGGTGCTCTACAGATCCTCAGAGATCTCCAGAGACCCCTAGAACTTGCCATGATCCCTTGGCAAGCACTTTCAGTTAACTCCAGTCATCTATACAGTCATTCCCATGCCTCTGCTGCCTGCTGATGCACTGCACCAAGCAGTGGGGATCCTTAGACTTGTTCTCTTCAGATTCTCCTCTGCTATGTGATTAGTTATTATTTGTATTGTCATTTACCATTTCTAATATACTTTGGATTCCCCTCTGCTAGGTGCATGATTTAGCCATTGCTCCTGGAGGTCACTGTAAGGGCAAGGCTTAGCATCTGCAGAATTCCTTCCTCAGAGTGGCAATGCAAGTGTCAAGCAAGAGTTGAGTGGGCACAAATGCAGGCAGGAGTCAGGCAAGGGGCAGGTAAGGCAAGCAGAGGGTTGGATGTCACTAGGGAAGCTTACAGTTGAGTCAGTGGATAGGCCAGGGGAATACTGCTATTGTTCAGCCTGGGGATATGCTATCCACAGGCTGCCTATATATACTACATTGGTGGCTGTACAGTTACTAATACTATTTGACTAAGCAGGCCCTGGTATGTAATGGAGTATGACTAACAATAATCAATGCTGAGTAAGGTCCATGCATATGACTCATCAAGGCTGACTACTAGAAGATGGAAGGGGATAGGGTGGGCTGAGCAGTCATTTGGAGATGCTAAGAGTGGGTGCATTGTTGGACTAAGCTCAGAATAGAGTTGGACACAGTCTGGAGACCAGTCCCCTTACAGTCACCCTTACAGCTGCCTCTGTGCCCCCTTGACTCTTTCTCATTGCTTGTGCCTTGCTTTCTCTTTCTGGGGTTACTTGCAGAGTGATTGTCCCCTTGCAAACACCTTTGGTTGCTTAGGTTAGTCTGAAGCTTCCAAAAAAAACAAAAAAATCATCCAGCAGATTCCTCAAATTCCAGCCTCAAATCTATAATAATAGATAACATATGTCTGAAAGGGAAAAATCTCTTTTTTCTCTCTTTCTTTCTTCTTCTTTCTCTTTTTGACTCTTGTGTCAATGTTGTGCAACAGGAGCTTCATGGACTTTCATAAACTAAACTACAGCCAAATACATTATATATATCCTACTTGTGCAGTTTACTGCTTGAAATTTGAATTCTGAGAACAGGTGCCTTTGCAGAATGGAAGATATTCCACCATGTACCCATGCCTGCATATCCTGAGCCCCTGCATGATGCACCCTTCTTTACATGGGAATGCATTGCTGCTGCTATTGTGAGGCTCCCCCTGTTCAGGGCTCTGGAGCCTGATGGCATTCCCAACATTGTACTCAAATGTTGTGCCAAAACCATTCTTGATCATCTCTATTTCATCTTTAGAGCTGTATTTGAGCTGGAGGTCTATCACACCAGTTGGCTGGAGTCTCTCACTCTGGTTCTTCAGAAACCAGGGAAGCCTGCTTGTAACATGGCAAAGGCCTACAGGTTCACTGGCCTTCTCAACACTGTTGGTAGGCTCCTCTCTACCTTAGTCATGGCTGACCTTTCACACATCACAGAGAAACATAGATTGCTCCCACCAGGCCAATTTGGTGGCTGCCCTGGTTGCAACACCTCCAATGCCATGCACCTAGTCATCTAGAAGATCAAGGGTGCCTGGAGGTCAGGTAAAGTAGCCACCATTTCATTCCTGGATGTGCAAGGGGCATTCCTTGATACAGTCTGTGACTGGCTCCTGCTCAACACGAGGGCATGTGCAGTCCCCTCTTGCTAGATTTGCTGGCTGAGCATATGCACTCCAGCCATTGTACACACCTTGAATTCAACAACTTCTTGTCAGAGTGGTTTGCCATTTTCAATGGCACCACACAAGGCTGGCCACTTGGCATGCTAATCTATGTGTTCTATAATGTGCCCCTCATCAGGTTGCTAATGCTGACAGCAACTCAGAATCTTTGTTTGGCTTCATTGACAATGCCATGCTCCTGGTGGTGGCCAAGTCTCTGAAGTACACCCATGCCATTGTCAAGGACATGGTTGAGCATGCTCAAGGCATTTTTTAGTGGTCTTCATACCACAACTCTCCATTCAAGCTTACCAAGCTTGCACTATCAAGCTTGTGCTGATGAACTTTCCTCACCCACATCACAATATGATCCCTCCTGATCTCACACTTAACTACACCAACACTGATGGCTCCATCACAGCACAGATTGTCAAACCTGTCCCTACATACAAGTACCTGGGTGTGGTTTTTGACTCCAAGCTCTGCTGGGCAGCTCACACCCAGAAAGTAGCAGCTAGTGCTGCCTGGTGGACACATCAGGCATCTAGGCTCTCCAAAGTCTCTGTAGGCATGCCTCCTCATTGCATCTGCCAGTTATACAACACAGTGGTGGTCCCAGCTTTTACTTATTCAGCAGATATCTGGTATACTGGAGTAGGTGAGTGCTCAGCTGGCTATAGATGCACAGGCTCCAAGGCTGTCACCAAGCACATCAATATGGCCCAGTGCTGGGCTGCAAAGCTCATCACTGGGGCTCTGAGAACCACTGCTGGGGACATTATGAAAGTCCATGAATCTCTTCCCTATTGACCTTCTCTTCCACAAAATACTAACTCATGCCACTGTGCACTTGTCCTCACTACCTACTATCCACACTCTCCATAGGCCAGTATGGAGAGCAGTGAGACACTTTATTTAGCAGCATCAGGCACCCCTTTACAACCTCTTCAATTTCACAGATATTGACACCACCAGCATTGAGACAGCCCAGCCATTCAGATGCTGTCCAAACTACAGGCCCTCATCCACCACCCACATCAGCCATAATAAGGAGCAAGCACTGGAAGCAATTGTTTGCACACATGACAGGGCTGTTGAAATCCAGACAGGCAGCAGCAAGTATACTTGGTCTGACAGACACCTACAAATAGACACATAAGTCTGAATCCTCAGAACATGTAATGTAACTGAGGGTACTCTATATGCAGTCCTTGTATATATAGTGAGTGTAGACAAAGCATGGCCTGTGGCCACTGTGGCCCTGACATTGGTCTGTGGCATCCCTTTTTTTTTGCCTCATCACATCATCACATTGGACTCTAACACTCCTCCTTGCCATGAATCAAGTCACTGCTCCTTGCATGGAATTGTAGTTAGGCAAGACCTAGTATTTGTCATAGATGCAGGAATAACAGTTGGGGTAGGGCTTTTGTAAACATATTGGCCACATTGTCCTTGGTATTTACATATTTGATGATGATTTCACCTATCTGTGCATGCTCACAAATAAAATGGTATTTGATATCAAAGTGTTTCACTTGCAGGTGAGCTGTGGGGTCCTCAGATAGGGTGATAGCCAACTTGTTATTGCAGAAGAGAGTGGTTACTGTAGAAGTGAAGTCCCAGCTGATCCCTTTTAGCAGCATCCTGAGCCAGATACATTCCTGCATAGACTCATACACAGACATGTATTCTGCTTCACAAGATGAGGTGGCTATGGTCTTCTGCTTGCAAACTGCCCAGGATATGGCACCCATTCCAAGTGACCATGTGTAGCTGCCAGTACTTCACCTTGTATCTGGACAACTTGCCCAGTCAGAATTAGTAAATCCTCATGGTACTGCTGATGGGTCACTGAGGTGTAGTTTTAGGTCTTGCATGCCTTTTAAGTACTACAGGAGGCAGATGCCAGCATTGCAGTGAGTTCTATTGTAGTTATTGAGGAATTGGGATAGCTGTTAGACAGTGTATGTGATATCAGGGCAAGTGGTGATAGTGATGTAAAGGAGGCAGCCAACTAGTGATCTGTAGGGTAGTGTCAGGTTTTGCTGACCTGGGGGCTCAGCTACACTGGGTGAGTCCCTTACTAGGCAAACATGATGTCTATACTCACAATCCCAGGCTCTGGTGAGCTCTGTAAGAGTGAAACAGGGTAGGCAAAGGTGGTAATGGTGGTCTGGGGAGGTCCAGGGTACTCCAGTAGGCTATACAGAGGAGCAGGAGTGATGGACAAGTGGGGACAAGTACAATATAAAGCCCTGGAGTTGAATAATAAGAGCTAGGGGACAACTTGGTGGGTCCAAGCTAAGAGTATGGGGGGGTTTTTAGAGGTTCCAGAATGGAAGGGACTTTAATGAGAATGGGAATAGTGGTGGAGTTGATCAGGAAAGTTGAGATGAGGCAAGAAATGGAAGGAAACAAGACAAGATAAGACTTAGGAAACAGATGAGACAAGGAGATGAAAATGGAAACTGATAAGATCAAGACTGATAAGATTGAGACAGATGCAATTGGGAACAATAAGATTTGACAAGACAATATGGAACAAGGAGATGGAGACATAGGAGACATAACAAACATGAGAATGTAGGTAATATCAAGACTGCCTTAACTATTACTACTCTATGGCTTAAGTACCTGCAGAGGGAACTCCTCCAGGACTGTGGGTCTGAGGTTGGACCATGCAGTCAAGTTTTGGGTATGACTGTTCAGGGCATCCTGAGACTGACTAGCTGGGTATTGGTAGTGTCTTGATGCATAACCATGATGTGCACCAGGGGAGGGTGGAGGGACTTCAGAGTTACCCAGACCTGGGGGAGGGCTGGGGAGATCATAGAGAATGCCAGAGAAGCATTGGGGGTTTCTGGAGAAGCATTGAGAGTTTCTAGAGAAGCATTGGGAGTTGCCAGAGTGGGCACTGGGGATAGAGGAGTGTCATAGAGGTTGGGGAAGGAGGGGGATGTGTTCTGGGCTTGCTGGGCTGGCTTGGGGGAGGTCTGGGGTGAGGCAGGGGTCCAGAGATGGGTTATGACATCACCCCCCCCTTCAGCATCAAGACCCTTTGAGGCATGGGGAAATTTCTGATGGTCTGCAGTGGCATGGGAATCAAAGTCAAAGTGTGATGGCTTCTTCAACTAGAAGCTCCCTGGGAGAAAATAAAGGGGGCCATGACATGTCCAGCACATCACAGTTACTTCCTCATGTCCCCCCCCCCAGTACACCCACTTCTTCATCATCATCCCTGACCCTAAGAATGCCATCAACATCCAGGCAGCCTATGAGGAGTGTCAGGCAGAGTACAACTGGCAGCAGGATCAGCACAGGGTGGATGCAATGTACTACTAACATGAGTATCCCCACTTTGGAGATGAAGATTGCTGACCCTTCCACCAGAATTGTCCCTTGCCATAGCCAAGTCTTCCAGGGGTCCTTCCCTGGCTGGGAGTTCAGGGCAGCCCCCCCAATCAGCCCTGGGCCCTTTGACTCATGCCCCCAGGGTTGTGCTGGGGCTAGGCATGGCACAGGTCATCCCTGAGGCTCAGCAGATTGTGCAGTCAGAGGTGACTGCAGAGCATTTTGCAGAGGCTGTGGGGAGGATCTGGGGGCCTCCTACCCTAGAGTGGTGTTGGGCAGAGGTGCCAGTAAGTTCCTCTGTTGTGTTGGCTCCTGTTCCAGCTGACCCACACATTAGTGTCCCCACCCCCAGAGGCTGGGCTGAGCAAGAGGCCCCAGGAGGAGGTCACAATGGCAGGTTCCTCTGGTTTGCATATTTACTCACCAGGGTTGGGGGCACTTGTGGGGCTCTCTGGGGACCCTGGCCTGTGCTAGAGGATAGTGGAACTTGAGGGGCACCTGGTGGCACATGGAGAGGAGCTCCAGAGGTTGCAGGAGGAGCTGGCAGTGACATGGCAGCATTGGGACACAGCCTGGTGGGATTGTGAGTCCATGCTGTGGGAGGTGGGGGAGAGGGGCACCAAGGCCAAGGGGCTCTGGGGGTGCCTGGAGCAACTGGAGGCCCATTTGGTGGAGATTATGGTAGTGGAGCAGCAGGTGGGACTGGAGCTGTGGGCAGCCTGGGTGGAGGTAGAGGTGGGGAGGCATTGGGAGGGGTGGCTGGCCAATGAGGCAGCTGCAGGGTGGGAAGGATCCTATGTAAGTACCTTCACCTGGACTGCCTTCATTACTGACCTTGGAACTCCTTAGGCTGGGTCTGAAAGCACTAGATCTTTTTGGATGGGGTGATGGTGGCTTTTGTGTCAGTTCAGGATGGTGTGCAGAGGATGCTGGGGGATCCTCCACTGGAGTTCAAGCAAGGACTGGGGCAGATGCATTGGTTGCTAGCAGGTCACCAATGGCAGAACTCAGTGGACCCTGGGTCCTGGTGTGAGGTGGCTGTTGACATTGGGGATGCATTACTGCAACACAAGGAGTTACTAGCCATGGTGGTGGCCCAAATGGATATGGATGTGGCGATAGCAGCAATGGAGAGGGGGTTCTCAGAGGGGGAGGGGTGAGGTGGTCCCAGTTTTGGTCAATTTTCTTGGACCCCTTTTTTTGTTTTTTTTGTACTGTACCATGTCATTTGTTCCATTTGGTAATCATAGCATTGTAAATATTGATTTTCTTGCCATCTTAATGTAATTTTAGTTTGTATAAAGGAACATGAGAGAGGGAACATAAGTGGTACTAGTGGAAGTTGAATCCCTGCTGAATCCAGAGGTGGGGGTTACACCCACTGAGGCCATCTGTTCATGCTAGTCCTGGGGGTCCCAGAGCTTGGTGGGGTGTTGCTGATGGAAGTCCTGAAGCTTGGCAGGGGCTCTGGAGAGGTTCTTCCAGGATTCCCAGGTGTCATCCTTGGGTCTGTAGCATTTCCAACAGACTAGATACTGGAGCTGACCACAGATGAGGTGGGAGTCAAAGATATTGTTGACCTTGTAGCAATATTTGTCCTTGACTTTGATAGGTGAGGGCCAATTTGGGCATTGGCTGGGGAAGGGGTCTGGGTCATGCTTATCAAAGAGGCAGATGTGGAAGATGGGTGGAGGCCTTTCAGCTCTGGGGGTAAGTTGAGCTTATAGGCATGATTCAAGACCTTCCAGAGGATCTTGAAGGGGCCAAATCATTTATGGTTGAGCTTCACCAAGGGTCTCCAGGTCTTGAGGTTATGCTGGTCAAGCCAGATGAGGGTGCCAGGGCCCCAGTTGGAGGTCATTTTGCATAAGGTGTTGGCATGTTTGGAATAGGCTTGATTGGCAGTGTCAATCTCATCCTGGAGGAATTGGTGAAGGGAGTGGAGGTCTTCAGTGACTCCATGGGTGACATGCAAGGGGATATCCTTGAGGGACAGGGTGAGCCAGGGGTTGTAACCCTTGTTGGCATAAAACAGGGTGGAGGTGAAGGCCTCCTTCAGAAGAGCAAACATGCTCTGACACTTACTGTCCCAGTCCCAGGGAATGTCCTTCTAGGTAAGATGGCTGAGAGGTTTTGTGATACTGGAGTAGTTGTCAATGAACCGGTGGTAGAAATTAGTGAAACCTAAGAAGGACTGTACCTCTTTTATGTTCCAGGGCAGGGGCCAATTGAGGATGGCCTCAACCTTTGCTGGGTCTATTCATATGCTGTCTGGAGTGATGATAACTCCTAGATACTCAACCTCAGTGGTGTGGAAGGAGTACTTCTTGGGTTTGGCATGAAGGTTGTACTCCCAGAGTCATTCTAGGACACATTGGAACTGACCCCAGTGTTCTTCCAGGGAGTTTGAGTAGATGAGGATGTCATCCAGATACATGATAATGAAGATGTTGTTCATGTCATGAAAGATATTGTTCATGAAGTACTGGAAGGTAGCAGGGGAGTTTGTCATACCAAAGGGCATCACAAGATACTTGAAGAGGCCATAAGCAGGTGCAGAAGGCAGTCTTCCATTCATGTCCTGGAGTGATCTGGACATTGTTGTAGCCAGACCAGAGGCTATCTTGGTGTAGACCTTGGCACTGCAAAGGCAGTCAACAAGGTCACCAATCAGGGGGAGGGGATACCAGTTCTTTTTGGTGACTTTGTTAAGTCCCCAGTAATCTACACAAAAATGGAGGGAGCCATCCTTCTTCTTGGCAAAAAGAACAGGGGCTCCAGCAGCAGAGATCAAGGGTCAGATAAAGCCCTTCCTGAGCATGTCATCAAGGTAGTCCTTGAGAGCCTGGAGTTCAATTTCCAACATGTAGATCTTGCCAAAGGCAGGGGGGAGGTGCCATCTTTGAGGTTGATTGTGTGGTCATAGGATTGGTGTGGGGGAAGTTCCTTTGCACTTTGTTAGGAGAACACATCAGCAAATTCATGATACTCTGGAGAAACTACTTTGCATAATATTTGTTCCTCTGTCTTCAGAGTCTCAGGTGAGGTGGTACCAGTGTGGATTTGCTCTTCTGGAAGTGTCAGGGTGACCTGGAGTTGGAAGGTGGGGATACCATCTTGCAAGATCTGTGCAAAAGGAATGGCACCAATGAGTTTGATGTGAAGGGCTCCTGGGTCAATGGTGTCAGGCATCAGAGGTGCAGTGGTGGGGACCAGAGTTGTTGGGGGTCAAGTGGGGTAGTTTGGGTCCTTGTACTGGTTGTGGGGAATGTTGGGGTTGGGGTGTGCCTGCAGGAGTTTGGGGCAGGGGTGCTTCTTCCTCTTCTCCTGGGTCATCCTCAGGCAGAGTGGGAGTTCTGGTGGCTCTGGTGCTGATCAGGGCCAAATCAGAGTCATTGGGGTCATGGGGGGAGTAAGGACAGAGGGTGATGGTGGCTGCCAGGCAGGCTTTGGGGCCAGGGAACTGCATGATGAGGTCCTCCCAGTCAATGTTGGGGTTGATGCATAGCCAGGGTAGTCCAAGCATGATTGGGGTCACCTCTGGAAGTTCAATAATGAGGAGGCAGGTCAGGAACTGCAGGCTGTTGTTGAGGGTGAGGGAGCCAGGGTGGAATTCAGTGATCTTGGAGGTGGTGGATCTTCTGTTGAACAGCTGTAGCTCCAAAGGCATGTCAAGGAGTTTGTGGGAGAGGTTAAGCTGGTTGCTGACAAAGATTCTGGAGGCTCCACTGTAAACCAGGGCAGGGAGGATGGTGGGGGAGTTGCCAAGGCAGGTGTTGATGATGAATGATCATGCAGATTATGAGCAGAGCTGTAGAGGGGTTTGGGGGATGTCAGGGGTGACTTCTGAGACATCATGGTGAGGAGGAATGTTGAAGGGGACAGGTTCCAGGTTGGGCAAGTTATTCCAGTCAAGATAGAGGGTGAGACTGGGCCAGTCAATGTGAGGGTTAGTTGCTTGGAGCCAGGAAAACCTGAGGATGAGGGGGGCAGAGGTGTGCAACTTCATGATCAATAGCCAGAGGTCTTGCTGTTGCCTGTTGGTGAAATGTTAGTGAAAGTGATCCTTGTCTCTACACAGTGAGTGATGTTACTGGCAGAGGTCAGATCACTGTCAAAGAGTTTTAGGGGGATTGGGAGAGGAAGTTGCCAGGGAGGTTGTGGAGCAAGTGCCACTAGGGACTCATCAATGAAGTTATCTGTTGTGCCACTGTCAATCAAAGTGGGTACAGAGTCAGGGGAGAAGGGGAGGGTGGTGCAGAGGAGGAGGTTGTAAGCAGAGTGCAAGGGGAGGTGTGCCAGGAGGGTGTCTAGAGCAATTACCATTGCACAGAGGAAAGTAGCTGGGGCAGAGAAGACATCAGAGTCTGATCTGCAATTTAGTGCATCTTTGGGACCTAAACTGAAAGGTCATTTTTCATAACTTCCCCATCAATGGTCCAGGTGGCACATCCCATCACCTGGCATTTAGGGCAATTATTGATGAAATGACCCTGCTCACCACACAGAACACATGCTCCTTCCTTCTGTTGATGTGCCTGGGTCTCTGCTTGGATGTCAATCTAGGGCCAGTCCTTGATCCAGTTGGCACACAGGGCCTCCTGATTGTCTGTGGAGTCCTGTAAGGGGATGGTCCTCTTAGGACTGTTCAACTCTATTCCAGGCTTAGTCCAAGGATGATCCACCATTCTAGCTCATCTGACATACTGCCTGTCATGCCCTACACCCTTCTGTCCCCATTAGTTGCCTTCCATGAATCACATGCTCAGACCTTACTCAGTATAGATTAATTGTTAGCCCAGCTTCCATACATACTGCTGACAGATGAAGTAGTTATGTTA
>JAGGAV010015859.1:0-17188 GCA_017657295.1 Termitomyces sp. DKA64
TGCCCCTCACCCAACTCTTAGCCACTTCTTAGCTCCTTTGACTCTTGCTTGTTGCTTGTGCTGGCCTGCTTTTGCTGGGTTTTACCTGCAGAGTGTTTGTTCCCTTACAAGAGCCATCCTTCTTTTTGATGAAGAAGACTGGAGAAGCCATTGGGGATTTGGAGGGGCAGATATGACCAGAGTCCAGATTCTCCTGTAAGAAGGCATCAAGCTCATCCTGCTCTTTCAGTGCTAGCAGGTAGACACTACAGCCCACAGGCTTGGAGTCTGGCATTAATTGATGGCATAGTCCCACTGCTTGTGCTCTGGGAGCAAGTCAAAAGAGGCCTTGAAAAACATGTCCTTGAATGCATAGAGATATGGAGGTACAATGTCCTGGAGGGCCCAGGGCATGGAGTTAGCAGCAAATGCCTGGGCTAGCAACTGGGAGGTGGTCTGGCTAGCCCAGATCTCCACAATGAAGGGCAGGGAGCTTAGAGTGGTGGTGTATATCTGGTCTCCAGCTTCCATCCCCTTGTTCAGGAACTCTGAGTTACATGAGCCACAGAACTTCCCTCCTAGTTCCTCCTCCAGAGCCCTGCCACTACTCTGGTCATCCCTTCAGAGGGCCTCTCTATGGGGGAATGCCAGGGGCAGGGGGTCTAGAAAGTCTAGGTCTGTGAGATGGACATGGCTGGTGTGGCAAGCCTAGATGGCTGCATGCTCTCAAACCTCTGCCCAGTGTTCTTCCTTGGCCTTGGTGGTGCAGGTGGAGCATCTCTAGCATAGTAGCAGCACAAGGTGGTGCCATTGAGCAGCATCTACATTCATGGGGATGCCTGCAGCCAGAGCAGGGGCAGATGCCAGGAGTACAGGAGTGGGATACTGGAGACTGGCAGCAGGAGGAGGGTGGTGAGTTGGGTGCTGTAAGGGAACATCTGCCATGAATAGTCCTAACCAAGCCCACCACTCATGACCTGACACTCCTATCAAGAGGCAAGTGGCAAGCAAGTCAGCCAAGGGCACAGCAGGCAAGGGGTGGGCATCCAATGAGAGGCAAAGGCAGAGGGCAAGGCAGAAGGCAAGGAGCCACACTGGCCAAGCTTACAATTATGCTAGTGAATAAACCCAGAAGCAATGCTATTGTCTGGACTGGGGATATTCTATCTCCAGGTCTGCCTTTATACTATAAGGCTACTTGATGACTAAGTACCTATGACTACTAAGCCAGAGGCTGCTGACTACAACCTATTGACTAAGCAGAGGCTGATGATTACAAACTATTGACTAATTGGGCTCAGTAGTAGAAGGATCAATGATTGACAAAAATGTGCCATGTGCCAAGCATGACATACCTATTAGGCCTGGGAGCCAAGATGGTGAGGGAGTAAGAAGGGGCCAGGTGGTCTGAAGGTCAGCTAAATAGAGGTGCTGATCCTGTTGGACTAAGCTAGGCAAGGATGAGACAGTCCAGAGATCAGTCCCCTTACATCACCCCCCTTCAAAGTCCATCAACCTGACAGACACAACTTCTAGTAAGTAGGGAGCATCACTCAAGGACCCAAAGAGCAGCTCAAGTGGAGTAGAGAGGGCTAAGTGAGCAGCCAGGGCTCAACAATAAGGAGCATGATGGTTCAAGCTGGTTTGTAGTTGTAGAGTGCCATACACATAATGTAGAGGTAGTGGTGGTAGGAGGTTTGACTGACAGCCAGCCAGTGAAGAAATAACCATAGGCAACAGTGAGAAACAAGTGAGCAGTGAGCAATTAAGCAAATGGCAGGCAAAGAGCAAGCTGCATGACAAGCAGTGGAGTTAACAGTAGGTGGGGGTGCACAGAGAGTGGGAGGCCAAGTGTACAAGTGGTTGTCTGGTGCTAGGGTGAAGGACAACATGGCCCAAGAGACCAAGGAGGCAGCAAGCAACAAATGGGCAGTGAGCAATTAAGCAGGTGGCAGGCAAGGGGCAAGCAGCTCATTTTGAGAGTGGGAGTGTGAAGTGTGTAGGGTGGCATGTCAGGGCAGTAGAGTAGGATTATGCCTGGCAAGGGCAAGTAGGGAGTAGGGTTGGTGTAGTGGGCTAGAGAGGGGCACTGCATAGGCATCCAGACAACCTGTAAGAAAATGTTGGCCATGGATAGTCTTAACTAAGCCTACCACTTATGACCTGACACTCCTGTCAAAAGATGAGTGGCAAGCAAGCCAGCCAAGGGCATGGCAGGCAAGGGGCAGGCATCCAATGAGAGGCAAAGGCAGAGGGTGCAAGGAGCTGCACTGGCCAAGCTTACAGTTATGCTAGTGGATAAACTTGAAAGCAATGCTATTGTCTGGACTGGGAATATTCTATTCCCAGGTCTGCCTTTATACTACAAGGCTACTTGATGACTAAGTACCTATGACTACTAAGCCAGAGGCTGCTGACTACAACCTATTGACTAAGCAGAGGCCAATGACTACAAACTATTGACTAATTGGGCCCAGTAGTAGAAGGATCAATGATTGACAAGAATATGCCATATGCCAAGCATGACATACCCATTAGCCTGGGAGCCAAGATGGGCAGGAAGTAAGAAGGGGCCAGGCAGTCTGAAGGTCAGCTAGATGGAGGTGCCAATTCTGTTGGACTAAGCTAAGCAAGGATGGGATAGTCTGGAGCCCAGTCCCCTTATAGGTGCATGTGGGGCAGCTTCCATCAGATCTCCATGAGCTGCCACTGATTGCAGGCCACCCTATACCAATAGGCAATCCACTTATTATCTAGATGGCCCTTGGCAAGGTTGTCAATGTGTTCTATTAGTGTGAGGTGCAGGCCATCCCAAAATGTGAGGCACAATTGGAGACTGTTGGGGTAGGCTGCTTGCTTGACTAACACCTGGAAGGAATCAATATATTTGTCCAGCATCCATTTCTCTTGCTCATACTGCTCCCAGTTGCATAGCACTAAAGCAGCAGTTTTGGCAGAGTTGATTAGAAAGAACTCCACTCAGAAGTCTTTTTCAAAGGTGGCCCAATCTATGAAGCTTCTGAGACCTCTGGGGCATCAAAACACCCATAGGGCTGTAAGGGTTTGGCAGGGTTGATTGGAAGAAATTCCACCCAGAAGTCTTTTCTAAAGGCAGCCCAATATGTGAAGCTTCTAACACCTCTGAGGCATCAAAACACCCATAGGGCTATAAGTGTGACCTCTGGGAGTGATGGCTAAATCACACAGCTAGCAGAGGGGAATCCAAAGTATATTAGAAACAGTAATTGATGATACAATAGTAACTAATCACCTAGCAAAGGGGAATCTGAAGAGAACAAGTCTAAGAATCCTTGCTGCTTAGTGTGGCACATCAGTGGGCAGTGGAGGCATGGGAATGACTGTATAGGTGTCTGGAGCTAACTGAAGGTGCTCAACAAGAGATCATAGTAAGTTCTAGGGGTTTTCCAAAAGAGAGATTGACCTCTGAAGATTTCCAGAGATCTGAAGAATGCCCTGGAGTCATTGAATGAGCCTCAAGGAGTGGGAATGAATCAAGGAGAGTTAGCAGTAGTCAGGTGCAAAGGTCTGAAATAGAAGTCCCCTGACATCACCCCCCCTCTAGCATGCAGCATCTTGATATGCAAGGTAGAAGAAGTTTTGAATCACCTGGTCTGCTGGTGAGATGGGATAGATCCCTCATATGCCTCAGAGCACATCTTGGTGCCTCTGATGAAACTCCCTGACAAGTTTGGGCATGTGCATGTTCTCCTGGGGTTCTCAGGAGATGTCCTCAATTCCATAGCCCTTCCACTTCACCTTCTACTGTAGCTACTGCTGGAATAAGCAACTATTCAAAATCTCCTCCACCTTGTACTCCTTGTTGTTGTTGACTACCACCAGGGGTGGCAGGGGTGCTGGGTGTCACTCTGAGATAGGGTCTGCTGGAGCCAGTGTTAGTTTGACCATATTGAATACTGGGTGAAGCTGGTGCATTCTGATGAGAAGCCAGAGTCAATAAGCTAGGGGTCCTACCTGTTGTTCCACTATGAGGGGCCCCAGTAATTAGTGTGAGAGCTTCTTCAATGGTCAAGTGGCCATAATATTGGAGGTGTCCAAGTAAACTCAATCTTTGAGCTAGTATTTGGGTGCCAGAGTCCTTTCACAGTTGTAATATCATGCCATGTTATTCTTTGCTTTTTCCAGAGCTGCCCAGGCTTCCTCCTGTGCAATCTTCATCCAATCCATGAACTTGTTCATGGCTTCATTCTCCAAAAGTTGGGCCTGGGGTTTGAAGCCCATATGCAGGTGGCATCTGGTGTCTAGGAAGAAGAGTAAAACTTAAGTGGCTGTGTGGACATGGTTATTATACTGGAACTTGGTATCAGGGAGGAGTTTGTCCCAGTTGTCCTGGTGCTCATTGCAGAAGGGTCAGAGGTATTGTAAGTTTCTGGTTCATGCATTCAGTCTGGCTGTTGGACTGTGAGTAGTAGGCAGTGGAGGTGTGAAGCTTCATGTTAAGTAGTTGGTAGAGCTCCTGGGTGAAGTCCACCATGAACTGTGGACCCTGGTTGGACACATAGACATTGGAGAGGCCATGGAGCTTCCAAACATTCTTCTGGTACAGGTTAGCAGCCCTCATAGCAGAGCAAGTGGTGTGAGTAGGAACAAAGTGTGTCTACTTTGTGGGCATCAGAGAGCTCTACAATGAAATTCACTGAGGCAATGCTCCATCACTTTGTGGGGACAGGTAGTGGGTGGAGCTGTCCAGAGGGGAGGTAACACTGGGGCTTAGTCCAGAGGCAGAGATTACATGTACTTGTAAGGGTGACCTCCAGAAGCAGCAGCTAAATCACGCAGCTAGCAGAGAGGAATCTGAAATATATTAGATATGTAATAGACAATACAAATAGTAGACTAATCACCTAGCAGAGGGGAATCTGAAGAGAATGAGTCTAAGGATCCCCTCTGCTCAGTGCAGTGCATCAACAGGTGGCAGAGGTGTGGAAATGGCTGTGTAGGTGACCAGAGATGGCTGAAGTGCTCAATGAGAGATCACAGAAAGTTCTGGAGTTCTTTGGAGATCCTTTGGGACCTGTAGAACACCTGGAAGCTGTCAAATAAGCTTTAGAGGAGTGCAACCAGGGGAGGAGAGTCAGTGGTGGACAGGGGCAGAGGTTAGAAAGGGTAGTCCCCTGATATCACCCTCCCTCTAGTGTGTGGCATCTCAATGTGTGGGGTAGAAAAAGTTCCAGATTGCCTAGTCCACCAGTGGGAGGGAATAGATTCCTTGGATGGCTTGGGGCATGTCCAAGTGTTGTCAGTGGGACTCCCTGACCAGTCCAAGTGCATGCATATTCTCTTGGGGTTCCCAGGAGATGTCCTCAATTTCATAGCCTTTCCACTTCACCTTGTACTGTAGTCCCCACTGGAATAAACAGCTGTCCAGGATCTCCTCCACCTTGTACTCCTCACTGTCATTGACCACCACTGGAGGAGGCAGGAGTGCTGGGTGTTGTCTTGGGATAGGGTCTGCTAGAGCTGAAGCCAGTTTGACCACATTAAAGACCAGATGAAGCTGGTGCATTCCTGCAGGAAGCCAAAGTCAATAAGCTAGGGGCCCTACCTGCCATTCTACTGTGAAGGGTCCTAATTGTTGGTGTGAGAGCTTCTTTGACAGCCAGGTGGTTGCAATATTGGAGGCATCCAGGGGCTTGTACTTGGGCACTGGGGTCCTTCCACAGTCATAATACTATGCCATGTCATCCTTTGCCTTTGCAAGCACTGCCTGGGCTTCCTCCAAGTTCACAAACTTGTTCACAGCTTTGTTCTCCAAAGGTTGGGCCTGAGGTTTGAAGGCCATGCACAGGTGACATCTGGTGTCTAGGAAGAAGGGTGAAAACTAGGTGGCCATATGAATGTGGTTATACTGGAACTTGGTATCAGGGAGGAGTTTGTTCCAGTTGCCCTGGTGCTTGTTGCAGAAAGGATGAAGGTATTGTTTAAGCTCCTGGCTCATACATTCAATCTGGCTATTGGACTGCAAGTAGTAAGCAGTGGAGGTGTGAAGCTTCACATTGAGTAGTTGGTAGAGCTCCCAGGTAAAGTCCACCACAAATTGTGGACCCCAGTCAGATATGTAGGCATCAGAGAGGCTGTGCAACTTCTAGATGTTCTTCCAGTACAAGTCAGTGGCACCCATGGCAGAGCAAGTGGTGTGAGTAGGGATGAAGTGTGCTTGCTTGCCACAGAGGTCCACCACTACTATGATGGCATTGTCACCATGGGCATCAGGGAGTTCTACAATGGAGTCCATTGAGGCAATGCTCCATCACTCTGCAAGGATAGGCAGGGGGTGCAGCTGACTGGAGGGGAAGCAGCATTGAGGCTTGATCTGGAGATAGAGATTGCATATACTAGTGTAGGATCCAATATACTGGGAAATTTGAGGCCACCAATAGTTCTGGGACACCAGCTCCAACATTTTTCACTGGCTGGGGTGTCCTGCAATCTGAGAGTTGTGGTGTTGCTCTACAATCCTCCAGCAGAGCTCTAGGTCATTGGGCATATAGATACAATCCTGGGAGGTCAGGAGTCTGTCACAGGGGCTCCATTTGTTTGCATGGACTGACTTGACACAAGTGGTATGTCTAAACTTGAGCACCCTAGCTGCCTGAGCAAGGAGTTCCTCCTGCAGACCATCCCAGTTCCCCCACCTAATGTCTTGGAAGATCTCTGCCTCTGCCCCCTTGATGGCTAGGCCTTCCATGGCTTGGATCATAAACAACTCAGGTCAGAGGAGCATGATGTTACTGTTGTTGTCTCTCCTGGTACTGTAGTCCACTCTCCTGGAGGGTGCACAGCATAAGTTTGAAGTATGGATGTATCACAAGAACCTTGAGTACTTCTGGATGGCCAAGAAGCTCAATTGCTAACAGGCCTGGTGGTTCCTCTACTTAGCCAACTTTGACTTCTTGTTGCACCACAAGCCAGGCTGGAGCATGGAGAAGCTGTTGTCTATTACATATCTAATATGCTTCAGATTCTCTTCTACTAGCTGTGTGATTTAGCTGCTGCTCCTGGAGGTTGCCCTTATAGCAGAACAAGTCCAAGGATCCCCTCTGCTCAAGGATTCCCTCTGCTCAGTGCAGTGCATCAATGGGCAGTGGAGGCATGGAAACAGCTGTGTAGGTGACCAGAGATGGCCAAAATGCTTGATAAGAGATCACAGAAAGTTCTGAGGTTCTCTAGAGATTTCTGGGGACCTGTAGAACACCTGGGAGCTGTTGAATAAGCCTGAGGGGAGCAGAACCAGGGGAGGAGAGTTGGTGTCAAACAGGGCTGGAGGTCAGAAAGGGTAGTCCCCTGACAGTACTAGTGTAAGACCCAATATACTAGGACATCTGGGATACCAATAGTTCCAGTACACCAGCTCCAACATTTTCTATTGGCTGGAGTATCCTGCAATCTGGGAGTCATGGTGCTGCTTTACAATTCTCTGGCATAGCTTTGGGTCATTGGGCATGTAGATGCAGTCTCAGAAGGTCAGGAGTCCATTACAAAGGGCCCACTCATCTGTATGGACAGACTTGGTGCCAGTTGTACATCTAGACTTGAGCACCCAGGCTGCCTGAGCAACAAGTTTCTTCTGCAGACCCTCCTGGCTTCCACACCAGATGTCCTGGAGGATCTCCACCTCTGCTCCCTTGATGGCTAGACCTTCCATGGCTTGGATGGCAAACAACTCAGGTTAGAGGAGCATGATGTTACTGTTGTCATCTCCTCTGGTGCCATGGTCTGCCCTCTGGGACTGGGTGTCCAGCTTTCTTATACTCTGGCCTGGCTTGTGATGCAGCAAGAAGTCAAAGTTGGCAAGGTAAAGAGACCACCAGGCCTGCTGGTGATTGAGCTTCTTGGTCATCCAGAAGTACTCAAGGTTCTTGTGGTTTGTCCACACTTTGAACTCCTGCCATGCATCCTCCAGGAAATGCCACCACTCCTCAAAAGACTAGATGATGGCCAACATATTCTTGTCATGAATTTCATAGTTGCACTCTACTGCATTCAGCCTCTTGGAGTAGAAGGCCACTGGGTGCCACTTTCCATCCTCCCAGGATTGTTATGACAGAATGGCTCTGCTGGCAAAGTTGGAGCTGTTGGCTTTCATCCAGAAGGGAGAGTTATCATCCAGGAAGAGGAGGATGGGTCCAGAGGTGATGGCACACTTGAGATCATTAAAAGCCATCTGCTCTGAGGGGCCCCAACTCCAGGCAGCATTCTTCACAGTGAGGTCAAACAGTGGTTGGGTATGGTGGGAGAAATCCTGGATGAACCTCCAGTAGAAGTTAGTGAAGCCTAGAAAGGCCTGCACTTCCTTCTTATTCTTGGGCTCCAGCCACTCTACAACACTCACCACCTTCACTGGGTCTATCTCTGCAGCTCCATGTGAGATGATCAGCTCAAGATACTCAATCCAGGTCCACTCAAACTTGCACTTCTCCAGTTTGAGATAGAGCTAGTGAAGGTGGAGGTGTTTCAAGATGATGCACATGACCTGGCAATGCTTCTCTAGCATTTTGGTGTAGATGAGAATGTCATCAAGGTATATGCACACTATGCCTTTAGTGATGAGGTCCCAGAATATGTCATTCATCATTGTCTGGAAGGTGGCAGGGCTGTTGGTGAGTCCAAAGAACATGATGAGGAGTTCAAACAATTCCTGGTTGGTCTGGAAAGCAGCCTTCCACTTGTCTTCCTCCTGAATACATACATTGTTGTAGCCCCACCAGATGTCCAGTTTAGTGAAGTACTGTGCACCCCAGACATTATTGATAAGTTCAGAGATGAGGGGGAGGGGGTAATGGTTCTTCATGGTTATGGCATTAAGAACCTGGTAGTTTTGGATCAGTCAGAGAGAGCCATCTTTCTTTTTGATGAACAAGACTGGAGAAGCCATCAGAGATTTGGAGGGGTGGATTTGACCAGAGGCCAGGTTCTTCTATAGGAAGGTATTGAGCTTGTCCTGCTCCTTTGGCACTAGCAGGTAGACCTTACAGCTTGTCAGCTTGGAGTCTGGCATTAATTCAATGGCATGGTCCCACTGCTTGCACTCTGGAAGTGAGTCAAAGGAGGCTTTGGAGAACACATCCTTGAATGCATGGAGATATGGAGGCATCATGTCCCAGAATTTCCAGGGCATAGAGTTTGCAGCAAAGGCCTGGGCCAGTCACTGAGAGGTGGTATGGCTGGCCTGAATCTCTGTGATAGAGGGGGGGGGGCGGGGAAGAGCATAGGGGGGTAGCATATATCCAGTCTCCAACTTCCACTGCCTTGTCCAGGAACTCCAGGTTGTACAAGCCACAGAACTCCCCTCCTAGATCTTCTTTCAGAGTCCCTCTGCTACTCCAGTCATCCTCATAGAAGGCCTCTTTATGGAGGAATGCCAGAGGCAGGGGATCCAGAAGGTCTAGATCTGCAAAGGGGAGATGACTGGCACAGCAAGCCTGAATGGCTGCACACCCTTAAACTTCAGTCCAGCACTATTCCTTGACCTTGGTGGCACAAGTGGCACACCTCCAGGGGCATTGGCTCATGGTCACCTTGCTCTGGGCCCAGTCTACTTTGGGGTTGTGCTCCCAAAGCCAGGTGAACCCAAGGACCATGTCCTGCTTGCCTAGGCTGATGATGGCAAAGATGGCCTGCTCTGTGTGGAGGACAAGATCTACCATGAAGTTGATGGCACCTGCTTCATTGGGTGTTCTGTCAATATTAAACACTGGTATGGGCTTGGAAAGCAACTGCATGGTCAGGTGGTGGCATTTCATGAACTCTGAATCTAGGAACAGCCCCATTGCTTCACTATCCAGGAGGGTGGTGACTTCACAGATTTGCCAAGTGTCCATGGTCTCAATCTCCACATCAAGGCACAAGGAGTTCACAGAGGGGTTTGTGGCTACTATGTACTGCCAGAGCAGTTGGTGTTCCCAGGCAAGGTGGCATGGACAGAGCCTAACTGCCATTGGGGAGCTCAGCTTGGGGTTTGGAGTGGGTGTTTGTACATATGGAGAGGAGTACTGAGGTTCCTTTGTCTTAAGGTCATCAATATTGAGAGAAGCAATTTCATTTTCTATCAACAGACAAGCAAACCTGTTAGTACCTGGTGACAGAGGCATACATCTCATCCATTGATTGACTAAAAATCCTCCTCCAGGCCCAGGAGGGGGGCACAAGCACCACTCTTCTCCAGAGTCAACTCTGGTGCTGGCTCATCTGGTGAGGAATCTTCAGTGGCATCCTTTATGGCCAACAGTTGCAAGAGGAGCTCTTCCTGCTTGGCTGTGGAGAGATAACATACCTTGAGACCCAACAGGCAGTGTTGTGCAGAGTGCCCCAGTTTTCTGCATCTCCAGCACAGTAATGGTGTAGGGCAGGGCTGTCAGGCAGTGTCAATGTCCATGGGGATGCCCAGCAGTAAGGGTCACAGTGCAGGCATGGCTGAAGCAGGGGCAGGTGCTGGGAGTATGGGAGTGGAGTACCAGAGAGTGATGATAAGAGTGGGGTGGGGAGTTAGGTGTGTATGGCACAGCTCCTATTGAATCTCCATGAGCTGCTACTGATTCTGGGCCACCTTATATCAAGAGGCAATCTGCTTGTCATCTGGACAGCCCTCAGCAAGGTTGTCAATGCATTCTAGTAATGCAGGGTGCAGGCCATCCTGAAACATGAGGCACAGTTGGAGACCATCAGGGTAGGCCACTTGCTTGACTAATGCCTGAAAGGAATCAATATACTTGTCTAGCATCCTCTTTCCTTGCCCATACTGCTCCTAATTGCATAGTGCTAAAGTGGCAGTTTTGGTGGGGTCAATTGTGAGGAACTCCACTTGGAAGTCCTTTTCAATGGTGGCCCAATCTGCAAAACTTCCAACACTTCTAGAGCATCAAAACACCTACAGTGTATAGGTGGAGGCATGTCTGGCCTTTATGTATGATGGTACCCAAGCTATTCTCAGTGCATCAGAGTCAAAGGTGTCTCTGCTGAGGTGAATGTAGGTGAGGCAGCACTGGAGGAAGTGCTCTCTGCCAGAGTGATTGCCATTGTATGCATCTGGGAGTGTGGAACAGGGGATCTGTGGTTGAGGATTTACTGGAGCTTGTCACAACCCATTCCCAGACCCCTGCCTTTCCCCTGGACTTCACCCATCCAAGCCCAGCAAGCTCTGGAGTATATCCCTCTCCCCCTCCAACCCCTATGACCCTCTCCTACCCTTAGTGCTGGCTCCAGCAAACTCCAATGCTTCTCCAGAGATCCCCAATGCTTCCCTGGCATACTTTGGTGACCCCCATGAATCCTGGCCACATCTCTCATGGACCCTATCAAGCCTCCCAATCCTTTCCAAGCTCCTGGGCATCCTTGACACCTCTCCTGACCCTGGCCCACACTGCTGACTTGCTCCCTCAATCCATCACATCACTCTGGGGCTCTTTGACAGCATGACCTGAGTTCTCATCAGTTTCCATCATCTGCAGCCCATGTCCCATCAGTTCCCATCAGAATACTGCCATGGCCTGCCAACTGATCAAAACTGACATTCAGCAGCCCCATGTGTCTCTGTTGAGTCCTGCCATCACACCTGCAATCCCTGGAAGAAGTGTCATAGCCAGTATATAAGTTGTAGAACAGTATCTGTTATGGTAGCCTTGATATTACCTAAATCATTGTTTTGTTTTGTGTGTTTCTGTCTCATTGTTCTGTCTTATCAGTTTTGATCTTATCAGTTCTGATCTTATCACTTTCCTTTCTCATCTTGTCTCCATCTTTATCTTTTAAGTCTTATCTCATCTTGTTCCTCTCAGTTTCTCATCTTGTCTTGACTCTTCTGGCTATGTTTGACTCTCCTCCTATTGTCCTGACTCTTCCTCTCAACTCCATGACCTCCAAAACCCTCCCCATGCCCTCAACTCAGAGCCTAGCCCTGAGTTCCCCTTTATTCTTGATATTTGACTCTAGAGCTTCATCTCATACTTGCTCCTCATTCATCTGTTACTCCTACTCCTCCACACATCCTTCCAGAGCACTCTGGACTTCTCCAGAGCACCCTTCCCCACTTCATCTACCCAGTTTCACTCTTCTGGAGCTCACCAGAGCATGGGATAGTAAGTGTAGACATTATGTCCACTTAATAAGGACTTGCCTAGTGCAGCTAAGCCTCTGGGTCAGCAGAACCTGATACAATATCAAGGCTCCCCCTTACCCCATTCCTGATGTCTGCTTACAATCCTGCATACCTGCCTCTTGGTTATCTGATTGACCATTATAGAAGGCTGGTACCTGACCCATACTACCCCCCATTCTATCCACTGATACCTATGTATCACCCACTCTGTGGTACTAGGTCCCAGATCAGAACCTGATCCCCTACAGCCCATCAATCTGTCAGGGACCTCCCCTGGGCTGGCACTATCCCCTGTTGTACTCCACTGAAGGGACCTACCCCTGCATGCAACTCAAAGCCCCACCAAGGCCCTACCACTCCTACTTGACCTCTGGTGTGGCCCCAGTCCCCCCAGAACAACTTGACAGCTACTTTCCTCCTTGGCCTCAATTCTCCATTGCTTTCCTAGTCCAATGACCCATCCTCCTCCAGATAGCAACAGGTTGAGGCCTATGTTCAATAGCATCACAAGGTCCTCCACTCCCTTTGCCTCTTCCCTGCTGACTTTGCCAGATGCATATAAGCCCTCCTTGTCAGACTGGGACACCATAACATCTGCAGGACACTGAAGATGTGGGTGGACCACCTCTTGACTTTCTATGAGCAATATCAGCAGGGTGACTTCCCTGGGAATGTCAGGAGGACCCTTGAAGTTGATTCCAACCTCCAGAACAAACTCTGTGCCCTGATTAAGGAGATCCATACCAGCCCAAATTTTTGCCAGTTTAAAGAACTCTTGGACCCCACCTACTTCTTCCATGTACAGTGAGAAGAACCTGCCAAAGCCTGAATAAAAGCCCTGGCCCTTGTTTCCTGCCAGCAGGAAGAGCTCAATGCCATGTCAGACATCCTGAAGTCCCTCAACTCCACCAGAGGACTTTTCAATCAACCTGCTGCCCACACCTTGGCTCTTTCCACTCACCCCTGGGCTAACACTGTCTCTGATGCCTCCTGCACTTGGGATCAGATTACTAAGCCTGAGCACTGCACTTAGAAGGTACTCCAGCCCCTCCCCAACAATGACCTCATATCCACCCACATCCTCTCCTACATCAATGAACTGGAAGACCATGGTGAGGAACCTGCCCCTTGAGAAGGAGCCCCAGAGCTCCTCAGGGACCAACCCCCTCATCTCAACCTCTGCTCTGCCCAGGGATATGCCCTGCCCCCTCACAACAATGCTCTGGTCATCCTCCAACAACCTCCTGTCCCTGGAGCCACAAGAACTGCCCTTTTCCCAACATCACCCTGACTTCTTCTCTCTAACTGACCTGCCCACACCAATAATCTTGGATCACCAACTCCTGCAGGACCTCCTCCCTGGGCCCCAGAACCCCCTCCAGTTAATATAGGACCATACTCCAGTGGCAGACTCCCCAACAATGGACCTACAGGCAGATGGGGCCTGGCCATGGACAACTTCCCCTCCCAGCATGGAGGCAGGAACAACAATTATTACTACTACTACAATGCTGGACCCTGCCTCAGAACTAGAATAATCAGGACAACACCCATGATGCTCTGGCCTGGGAAAGAAGACTCAACATTCAGAAACTGTAACCCTACAGGTATGAGGTGGCAAAGGCTACTCATGAGCTTTCAAGCTAAAAAGTGACAGGCTTAGCTTGAAAGCTCATGAGTAGCCTTTGCTGCCTCATACTTGCAGGGCACCACCTTTGATCACTATATGGTGCTGCTCCAGTTTGATCCTGGTAACCCAGTACTCTCCAACTGGCCCACCTTCACTCAGGAATTCTCTGGTAAGTTTGGAGTATTTGACACTATAGCAGAGGTGAAGGAAAATGTCTACAACCTCTGGATGCATGATAATGAACATTTCATGACCTTCATTATCCAGTTTGAGTGGGAAGCCTATAAGACCAGCTGAAATTACAATGCTCTCTGATTTGCCCTTTGCTGTGCCCTCCTGCAACAGATCAAGGACATTCTCTGCCTTGCCCTCAAGCAGCCCACATATGATGGCTACAAAGCACTCATTACACAGATCAACTAGCATTACTGGGAGGACTGGAGCAAAAACCAAGGTCCACAGAGCAACTGGAACACCCCCAGCAACCCCAGTTGGCAAGCCACAGCAAGCAACAACAACCAAACCCCTGCCCCCATGATGCCTGCTAACTCCACATCCCATATGCCCTCTGAACAAGGTTGGCCCACCACAAACCACTCCCCCAGACTCTGCTCTACCACCCAACTCAACACTGCCAACCCCCACAAGGCCCTGAACCCTCTAGACCCTGACCTTAGTGACCATCCAAATCCCAACCATAGCTCAGACCCCCCTGACAATCAGGAGACCCTGGGTGCCAGCCAGATCAAAAGCAGACCCTGGATTGATGTTCCAGTGGAGATACAGGAGCAGTGATAGAAGGAGGGAGCATGCATTATATGTGGTGAGCAAGGCTACTTCATGAATGATTGCCATAAATGCCAGGTTATGGGACATGCCATCTGGACCATTGATGGGGATGACTGCAAGTATCAGTTTATAGAAAACAATCCTGCAGTTTAAGCCCTGAAGGCACCACACATTACAGATTAGACTTCTATGTCTTCTCTGCCCTGGCTAAAATTCCTCTATGCAATGGCAATCTCTCCCAAACACCCTCTTGGTAAATTACCCCTCATTTTCCACCCACTTCCTTGACCTCTGCACCACCCTCCCATTCTTGCATAACTCTGCATCCTTGGGCTCTCTTAACTCTGGACCACTAACCCCATGTCAACTGATTGAACCCCACTCCTCCACCTTGATTGGAACAATTCTGCCTCTTGCCATGTCTCACCCCTACCCAAAGTCTTGGAAAACCCCCCAGCATTCCCCATAACCAGTACATAGGCCCAGACTTTCCAGGTATAATCTTGATGGCCCCAGCACTCCAACTGGGCTCCCAACACCTCCACCTAGCTGGGGACCCCCACCAACAACACTTGGAAACCCCAGAGGAGCATCTCCAGCACCCCCCCCCAAGCCCTAGGATGCCCACCAGCAACATCCCACCAAGCTCCAGAACCCCTGGGACTGGCATGAACAGATGGCTGTAGTGGGCACACCCCCTGCCTCTGGATCTGCTAGGGATGCAACTCCTCCAACAACCCCCTATGTTTCTCATTTCTATACTCCTTATTCAGTCTAAAAGAGCACCTTAGAACCACCAAGAAGGATATGATATGCAACTATAATTACAAAATGCAACAAACAACACAGTACAATACAGCAAAAAGAAAAAGGGGTCCAAGAAGCCTACTCCAAGATCCCTCTCACCCCACCTCCTCTGGGACCCTCCCCTCCAAACCTTCCCCCACCAGATTGACCTCCATTTGTGCTGTGACCACTGCCAGATTCTTTGCATGCCCTGGGAGGACCTCCCCCACATCCACCACCACCTCCCATCACAACCCAGGCTCCATGGAGTTTCTCCACCAGTGCCCTGCCAGTAACCTCCTCATGTGGTCCACCCCCTGCCTCAACTCTGGAGGCAGGTCCTTGTGCATCTGTCCCAACCCATCCTCAATTGATGTGAGGGCAGTGGAGGCCCTGTCCAATAGGATCTGGTGCTCCTGGACCCAGTCTCAAAGGATGTCAGTGGGGTCAAGGGAAGGGAGGATGGAACTTATGCATAATACCAGCCCACCCCAATGTGGCCTTGTTTGCCAACCACTCCTCCCATCTCCTCCCCACCTCCACATCTGCCTGGCATCCCTGCCTTTCCACAGACCCCTGCCATTCCACTATCCCTGCAGCCTGCCCCTCCAACTGCCCCAACTGCTCCCATAGCCCCCAAACCTCCAGAACTCTAGCACTGACCTCCCTTACTGTGGCCTCATGGTCCTGTCATGCAGCCTCCTGATCCCTCTGCACTTCCTCTTGATCCTGCCACACTGCCTCACTCTCCTCCTGGGCCCCCCAGAGCTCCTCTCCCTGCATCACCAATTGACCCTCCAGCTTGGCCACCCTTCATCATAACACCTCAACACTGGCCCCAGGCACCAGATCAGATGTCCCTTGGGGACACACCACCAACACTCCTGATGCCAGCAAATACATATGGGATTTGGGGGGGCCAGCCATTGCCACCTCCCCCCAGGGCCTCTTACTTGGCCCTGCCTCTGGTGGGGGGGATGCCCCATGCTGGGGGTGCCCTGTGCTTCCCCTTATCCCTGGAAGGCAGGGCCTCCTCCCTGCACCCACCCTGTGGCAGCCCTATCTTCCCCTGGGGTTGCCCCTCCCCCCCAGGGCACATGGGCTGTGACACCCCTCCAGACATCAACCCCTCTGCCCCTCCCCCAACCATTCCAAGATTCACTCCTGGTCCCACCCCTGCTCTGCCATGATGCTCACTACCCACCACTCCTGGGACATGGAACACTTCTTGTGTCTTGTATGACATGGCAAACATATGGAGGAGTCACAGTGAGACCCCATGGCAGGCTCCTCAAACTTGCATGCCTCCCCACAACAAGCACAAGTAATGCACTTGACCATCAGTTAGCCAGGGGCATGCAAGTCATCAATAAGACACCAACTTACCAGGGCTTCCACCTGACACCATGCTAGGGTGGAGGGCCCCCAGATCTGCCCCACAGCCTCTGCAAACTGCTCAGCCATGACCACCCCCTGCCTGACCCTCTGGGCCTCTGGCACAACCTGCATCTCTCCTGGCCCCAATACCAATCTCAGAGGATGCCCTGATAAACCAGGGGCCAACCCAGTGGACTGTCTGGGACCCCCAGGAAGAGAAGGGCCCCCAGAGGACCCAGCCACCATGAGGGACAATTCTATGTGGAAAGGTCAGTAGGCTCCAACTCTGGACTGGAACACTTACAATGATGGTACATGGCATCCACTCAATGCCAATCCTGTTGCCAGTTATACTCAGCTTGGCATTCCTCATACATTGCCCAGACATCTACAGCATTCTCATTGGATGGGGGGGGGGGGGGGGGGGGGGGGGCAGGGGAGAAGGAAAGGACGGTTGGGGGAGGGGGGGAGGGAGGAGGGAAGATGAAGTAAGG